>APFE030231631.1:0-25320 GCA_000404065.3 Pinus taeda
ATATTATTAAGAATATTCTATGGAAATTAAATCTCTATTATCCACCTACTAATTATTGATCATTAAAGTAAAAATTTTGCGAATTTTTTATTTCACAAATAAACATATTTTATCAATTTAAATAAATAATATTAAATCGATAATAATAATTTTATTTTTAAAAACATTAATAATCATCATCAAATTAATATTAAAAAATAATATATATATAATTAATGAAATAACAACCTTTATTATTAACATTACCTTAAAAATAATTTTAAGCCAAATAAACTACATAAGAATGAAATCAACTTAATTATTACAAAAAGACAAAATAAGGATAAAACTATTGAAAGAAGAAAAGGGGTATTAATATAAAGTTAAATCTCAACATAGATTATAATAGGTAATTATTGGAGATTATAATAGATAATAGGTAATTATTGTGCTGAAATTAAAAACAATTTCAAGTAAAATAAATGATAGGATAGGATATAGATGTTATTATTAAATTGAGGTGATGCAATTACATCAATTTTAAAATCAAAATTATTTTTGCAAATGAACAATTTTTTCAAAATGACAAAATTTTCAAAATGGACAAATTTTTCAAAATGAAAAAACAATATAAAAAGACATTGTATAATAAGTTTATATATTGCATCATGAACTAAAAAAGTCAATTTCAAACCATATGACAAAGATGATACTATTTCTTTTTCCTTTTAACAAAAATAATAATAAAATATTTTTTAACATAAAATTCGGAAGAAATATAATTATTAGTGATCTAGGTCTAATATAATTTTTGCGTAGGTAATGATACATATTTATGTATACATTTTGATGTCATATTATATCTATATCTATATCAAAATGTTGATAGGTTAATTTATTTACCAAAGCCACATCCTTACATGATTATTTTTATATTTTTTCTTTTTCTTGTTTAAAATTTGATTTTACGAATCCTTTCATGAGATTTGTTAAAATTAGTTATTATTAATATTTATTTTTATAATTTTTAATGGTATTATAATTATTTTTTAAATTAAATCTGCCTTATATTTTAATTTAAATTAAATTGAAATTCAATAAATAATCTTTATATATATATTACCTATATTAAAATTAAATGTATTTATGTTTTTTTTAACTCGCTCTTTGAATCTTTTCACGCGAAACTTCTAGGAAGCCTTTTTTTATACACAAACACATGTTCGCATATTGAAGAATATCAGAAATATAGTTATAAGAAGAATTTTGGCATAAATCACATATAGAAAGACCTTTACGCTGAAGTTCTTCTTATGGTCTTTCTATATGTGATTTACGTCGGAGTTCTTCTTATAACTATGGTCTTTCTATATGTGATTTACTCCGAAGTTCTTCTTATAACTATTGGTCTTTCTATATGTGATTTACGCCGAAGTTCTTCTTATAACTATGATGGATCACAGAAGCCTCAATTCTACAAGAAATACAGTTATCTTTGTATCAGCACAAGTAAAGAATATCGGAAATAGTCATTTTTATTCGGAATAGACAGGTGCATGGTATTCAAGCGCGTGGATTGGATTTTTTTTGTTGATGTTATATAACAGTCGTTTTTAAAGCCGTCTTAAGCCTAAATTATTTAATTTATTATTTTTTTTAATCAATTTAGCAAAAACAAATTGGTCTGAATCCCAATAAACGGTGTTTTTCAAGTTGAAGCGTCACCTCTGCTTGATGTTGGATACCAAGCTCACTAAGTCCACGACCTTCCACCCCCAAACTGATGGCCAAACAGACGTCGTCAATAGGATGATCGTGCACATTTTGTGCATGTACAACTCGAAGCATCCACGCACACTCCTCTTGATGTTGGATACCAAGCTCACTAAGTCCACGACCTTCCACCCCCAAACTGATGGCCAAACAGAGGTCGTCAATAGGATGATCGTGCACATTTTGCACATGTACAACTCGAAGCATCCACGCACATGGAATAAAATCCTTCCCCATGTTCAGCACAACTACAACAGAGATTTCCATCACAAATGCCAGTAGGTCCATGACATATTGGACAGATCATGTTAAGTACAAGCAACGTCATGATCAACATCGGGTGCCTCAAAATTTCCAGGTGGGTGACAAAGTTTGCTTACATTTGTAGAAGGAGCGCCTCGCGGGGCCCCACTACAAGATTTTCATGTTCCGATATGGGCCATAAACCATCACCAAGGCTATAGGGGATAATTCTTTCAGGCTCAAAATTCCATCATTCCTTGCCCTGCACCCAGTATTGAATGTGGACCAACTGCGTACATACTTTCCCCTATTGTTGGACACATCCAACGTTGTTGAGCAACTGACACCAACATAGCTCAACCCAAGTTGCATCGAACAGGACACAACTGATAGGATCATGGAAACAAAAATCAAGAACACTCGTCAATAGAGGATCCAGCTATATCGAATTGTCAACGCAAGCCAACTCCTTCACCAAGGCAAGTGGTTCACCAAGGACTAGGTTCAACAAAAATTTCCTCACCTCATGGAGGCTTTGCATGCAATGGGTACCTTTGCTTCCTAAGGGGGATGAAATGATCCATGTAGATATTAGTGGCCACCCGCCTATTCCATCTAGACGTCTAGTCGGTTTAATTAGTTTCCTTGATTATAACAATATTTACTATTTTTAGCAGTTTTTTGGGTCTTGGACTTCCAGAGTTGTTTTGACCCCTAAATGACAAATTTTTTAGGTCTGCAGCAGGCTTGTATCCATGGAGAAGGGCTTATTACGTATCCTAGAGGACTCGAATATATATTTCCAACGAGGTATCGTAAACGCCAAACGAAGATCATATGACCAAGTTACGACCTCGGGAAGTTGATTGCCCAGCTAACCCCAATGGGGCCCACAAACTCTTGGTGTTCCATCTCCTGGGGTTAGGGTTTTGGTTGTTTAGGGTTTTCCCCTTATAGTTCAATAATTGTAACACAATTCATAGGAATGTAGCCACCACATTTCTTCTCAGAGATAATCTACCATAACCCGAGCTAGTTTATTTTCATTCTGTGTGTAAGCATATTTCAGTTCTTTGTTATTAATGGAATGAAGTTGTATTTATGCTACATATCTGTGTATGTTAATATCTGTATTTTGTTGCATTCATGTATAAGTTTGGATCATTGTGGTATTTAAAAATGAGTTGGAACCAACCCTTTGCCAATAAGAGAATCTTTGGGCCTCTAAAACCCTCGAACAAACCTTTGGGTCCTTCCACTCTACAAGGGTCTCCATACAAAACTTTTAACCTCAAGCTCGGCCCACTAGTGATTTCTCAGCTAAGTCTACTGCCTAGGACATCTCTACGTCATCCCCAAGGCATAAATTGTATGGAGCCGAAAGAATGTTACGCTTCTAAACCATGTGTTTCTTTTTCTTATTTAGAGGGTTTCCTTTATCATCATAATCCAAGGGACAATCACTTGGCATAGACAATTTAGGGCATATCATACAAGATCCCACAGGTGGCGACCCATGGGACTCACGACCTCAGCACCCGGTTCGCACATCGGGATGCTTCGAAGGCATAACGCAACAAGCACTGGTCCAAGAGGAAAGCAGAGTCTCGGATTGTGATGATAACGTATCTGAAGAAACTGAACATATCCCGGTAAACCACCCTCAGAGGTCGGGCGAGAAAAAATCCAAACGCACTAAGGTGCGAGAAAGAGGGCATTTACTTGTTTTTGGTGAGGGCATTAGTATGGCATAGGTTGTGGATATAGAAAGCACAATGATAGTCAGTCGCATCAGAGGCCAGAATTACACCCCGACTACGTTAAAGCGTTGGACTGTGGAGATATGGGGCCATATACTCGATCGGTTTTTAATTGTTCTTACAATGAAAAGAGGTTGGTTTGCCCTCATTTTCACTAGAACAAATCAGGCTAATTGGGTGTTGTCCAAATACTGGCACATTGGAATGACTTTGGTTCTTCTCAAGCAATGGACGCCACTATTCAACCCTAAAAAAGAGAAATTGGGGGCAGGACCAATTTGGGTATGACTACTGGGTCTACCCCTGCAATTTTGGTCAGATGATGTATTCAGATGCAATGGGGATGATTTGGGGATTTATCTAGACCATGATAGATCATACATTGAATCAAGCAGCATCGTCATTACCAAAATTTTGGTACATCTGGACACCAGAGAAGGGTTAGTTGAAAGCCTTCGCTTACAATTTAGAGAGATCATTAGATGGAAAATCCTCAACTATGAAGGGGTACCATTTCGATGTAGACGGTGCCATGAGGTTAGGCATCTGTACAAGGATTTTTCATTGATTACTAATGTTCTCATCAAGTCTCCTAGAAGACAAGTTACAATGAGCACTCAAACTCATTTGGATGTTGGCTCGATACCTGAACAGAATGTAACAACGGAACCCCGAGGAGGTGGAGAGAGATTGGGAAGGATCATATTCAAGCAAACTCCCAGACACCTGATGCTCAATTCACTCGATCACACTCATCAAGCTTTGGTCGAATTCCTAGTACTCACACATCCTCTCCTCCCTCATCTTGTAATTTTTTATTTTATGAAATGCCATGTTATCATTAGATGCATTGGGTTTGGGTTTATCTACATGCAATCTAAGTCCCATCACTTGTCCTATTGCATCAACCCCCCCTACCGCACTGGCTACTAATCCCTCCACCATTGAGGGTTCACCTTCATTACATCCAGAATGGGAAGAATCATTTGGAAATAGTGTTCATCGATACAACCTCTAATCCCTTGCCCACCCCAAGCCCCACACTTTTGGCCTAGGTGATGATCCTCGCCCTAAAACTCAGAAATTTCCCAGGGGCAAACAATCCAATATATCTAAGGCCATCCAGAGAGTTGGTATCGAGGTGGTGATAGGCATACAAATTTCCATTGACCGGGCTCTTAGAGCACAAGACAACCCCTGATAGGGTTACCCCATGAAGTGTCTATCCTTCAACTTTAGGGGTTTGGCCAACCCCGACAAAAAATTGGCACTCAGAATACTTCTTGGATCTGAAAGGATCAATGTTTTGTTTCTACAAGAGACATTGGTTAAGGGTGTTGGCATCAACACCATTCTCATGACCATACTCCATGGCTGGACATTCCATACACTTGATGTGAGAGGTTTATCTGGGGGATGCGCCATGGGATTCAATAACAGAACCATCAAATTAAACAATATATGGGGAAGTGAAGGTGTATTGGGAGATGATATTATAGCCATTGAACTATATGCACCACTTCGATTGATTAATATATATGGACTCTTTCATAACAAGGTGGGATTCTGGGATAAACTAATGACTACATCTTTTATGGATAATGACAATATCATTATCGGAGGATATCTGAACTTCTCCTTGGGACATGTAGAACCTTGGGGTACTTAAGCTCAGACTGATCCCTTGATGGAGTATTTTGAGCACCTGTTGGATAGTCATAACCTCGTGAATATAGACTTAGCCAAGATCCAGCCTACCTAGCGAAATAGGAGAAAGTGTGATGCACTGGCTAGAAGATTTGATCAATTTATCATTAAAGCACCTTTGGTGGAGAATATGGACAGAATTAGATAGTGGATGGGATCGGGTAGTATATCTGATCATTTCCTGATATTTTTTGGAAATCATGAACTCCAATTACAAGCCAAATTCTCCTTTCAAATTTAACTCGGTTTGGCTGGAGGAAGCAAAATTGCATAATATTGTAAAGGAATCCTAGATTCACTTTGGACAAGACAACAACTCCTCACCGACCGAGGTCATAGTAAGTAATTTATCTCGGATCGAGCACAGGACAATATTATGGGCAAAAAGGAAAGAGATAAAGGACGATGCTATAATACTGAAAATTGAAGCAGAAATTAAGGATATGGAGGGCACTAGTAATGCAGGTTATACAACAATGAAAGAAAGGAACAATTGATAAGGATGGAAGCAAAGAAGATTAGACTCTTGAGACAACAAGAGGAGACTTGGAGATTAAAGAGCAGATCTATTTGGCTAAAGGTTGGGGATGAAAACACAAAATTATTTCAACAATGTGCCAGGGGGAGGAAACTAACCAATACAATATGGAGTTTAAGAGATCATAATGGCATGGAAGCCAACACTTTCAATCAGCTTGCTGACATGGGCACCAGACATTTCTCCCAATGATTACAGCACCTAGAGAAGTTACCATTGTTGAAGTACTTCGCATTGCAAGGGTCAATGCCTCGATTTGTGGAGGGAGAGGATGAGGAGGCACCAAACAAGCTAGTCGCACTGGGGGAGATCGAAGTTGTACTGAAATGGTTCAAAAAAGATAAAATTTCGGGACCTGATGGATGGCCAATGGAATTCTACATTACCTTTTTTGACCATATTGGAACTGACCTCCTCATGGCCATTGAGGAATGCAGGCTTTTGGGGAAAATGCACGAGGGGTTCAATTCTACATTCATTCCACTCATTCCCAAAGCTGATAACCCTCATGAATTTAATGACTATCGACCTATCTCCTTATGCAATTGCATATACAAAGTCATATCTAAGATCATTGCTATCCGCATCAAGCCCATCTTATCCAAGATGATATCTAAGGAGCAATTTCCATTCCTCAATCATCAACAGATTCATGAAGCCATTGGTACTGCACAAGAAGGGATTCACTCCATTAAGCACAAGAATATTAAGAGTATCATTCTTAATATTGACCTATCAAAATCATTTGACATAGCTAGTTGGACATACTTACAACTTATATTGACCCATATTGGCTTTCCACACTCATTCATAAAATGGATTATGCGTTGTTTTACATCTGCATCATATAGCATACTCATCAATGGGGCTGCATCCAATTTTTCCCATGCTAAGTGTGGCCTTATACAGGGATGTCCACTATCACCCCTATTATTCCTTTTGATCATGGAAGGGTTAAGTCGACTCATATCCAATGCCCGAGCATACGAGACTTTATATGGTGTCGAGATGAAAGATGTATCTTATATAGCACATATTTTATTTCTTGATGATGTACTAATTTTTTTAGATGGATCTATACATGACATCACTTGCTTCAAGAATATATTGTCCATGTTTTGTAAAGCTATAGGAATGATGCTCAATTTCAACAAATCAACCAAAATGCTTGTGTGTTGTTTACTAAATGAGCAAAGACATGCACTACAACAATTTCCATTCACGAGGCAAGACATGGAGGCCAGTCTCAAGTATCTTGGATTCAGAGTCAAGCCTAATGATTACCACATTGTGGACTGGACTTGGCTCATTGCAAAAATTGAAGGGCACATCCACATTTGGTAACAACGATGACTATCTAGAGAAAGCATATTGATCCTAATTAAATTTGTATTGGAGGCCATACCAGTATACTGGATGGCTTTGGCCTAGATACCAAAGGGCATCATCAACAAAATACAACAAATATGTTGTAGATTCTTATGGAGGGGGAAACATGTTAGTAGGACTTTTGTCTGGGCCAAAAAATGGGGAGGATGGAGCATAAAGGATTTGAATATATTTGCATCGGCTCTTGTAGCAAAAATGGGCTTGCAAATAATCACATCTGACAGTTTATGGAAAGAGGTGGTTTATCACAAATATATATACCCTAGACTTATAGTTATGGAATGGATTCGAAGGCCGAACAAGGGAATTACTGGTTCCTACGTCATATGGAAAGTTATCACTCACTCCATATCAGTCATTAAGAGAGGATTGGCATGGCGAATTCGAACAGGTGAGTTTGTTCGCCTTGGTATAGATGCTTGGCGAGGATTTGAAAATGCACATATACTACCAATGGAGCTCAGACAATATCTTGAATTGGTTTGTATCACTCATCTCTCTCAAATTTCAGATGGGAGAAACACTACATGGCTCTCACATGCTTGGTTATCTGCACAAGACCGCATGTTACCAGATATTTGGAGTATGGATTGGAATAGATTCATAGGGGCACTAGAAGAGTCACATGTTAGAATAACTGATCGGGAGGATGAAATCATCTGGGTTGTAGCCCCTCATGGTTGTTATACACCTTAGGATGGATACACCTTCCTTATTTTGGAATAGGTACCAACGGAGGTGGTTTGGTGGTGGCGACATCTCTGGAAGCTTAAGGAACCACTCAAAGCCCGATTGTTCATGTGGTGCATACTATCAATCAAAGCACCTACAGATGATAACCTAAATTGTTAGGCCATACATGGACCATCACGATGTTGTCTTTGCAAGGAACAGGCTGAAGACATAGACCATCTCTTCCTTCAATTCCTGGTGATAAATCAGGGGTGGCATTAGATATATCTCTCCCTCGATATCAACATCAGATGGAATGGGACTCAACTCACAAATCTTCCCCTACTAGTCTGCTGGGGTATATGGTTGGTCAGGAATCAGACCATATTTTAGGAATCTCCCATGCATTGGATATTGACATGCAATAACATTGTTTCACTATATCAATTAGTACATGAGGAAATGGCATCAAAATCCACCCGAGACATTACTCCTGAAGTAATTGATCACACCTTCCCATGCGCATTTTTTGATGGATCGGCCCAAGACACTGGTTGTGGGGGTGGAGCAGTACTATAAAAATCAGAAAGGCAATTTTACAAGCTCAAAGTGGGATTAGGGAGGGGCACCAACAATTATTACGAACTTAACAGTCTCGGACGCCTACTCATTTTTGCACTTGAGAGAAATTGCAACAGGATACAGATCTTTGGGGACTCAAAAATTGTTATCAATTGGTTCAACTTTGCATCTCATTATCACATGCACACACTCAGGGATTGCTAGATGAGGTCATCACACTAAAATCACAATTTGATTTTATTATCTGCTCACATATTTACAGGGAAAGGAATGAGATTTCTGACAGTCTTTCCAAGGAGGCCACGCAACAACTCAGGGGGCAATGGATAATTCATGAATGTTGAGATCAAGATATTCATGAGTACTATCATAGGCTTTTCATCGAGCATGCCGGGGGAGATATACCGAATGATCAACCATGATCATTTGACTGTTATTTTGCTTTTTGTATATGATGCAGACTTTTTTGACTGATTATGATGTTATTTACATGTTTATTTTATATGCCCTTTATGTAAATATTTATGGTCCTAACTAAACATGAAACTAGATAGATGGCTTGGTCCATCTCTGATAATTTAGCATATCCTTTATGCAGATGATACAACATGTAATTTTCCTTTTTATAATGGAAATTACAATTTTTTTCTTGGAAAAAAAAACAATGATAGAAACGTATGAGAGAGCATATAAACATGCCCCCTACACCGTAGAGACCAAGAGAGGGCATGCCTCTCACAGACATCAAAACCCTAGTTTCCCTCCATAGTTGACAACCGCCACCAATCTCTAGTTTCAAAAAATTAATAATAATTAATAATATAATATAAGTTAAATACATATACATTTAACAAACATGTAATAAGATTTTTAACCATGGAGATTTATAATCTATAAATAGGCTTTGTTTCAATATCATGGGTCAATACATTGTTCTTATCAATTGTACCATTAAGAGCCCAAAAAACCATATCTCATTTCATATGGCACTTGTTCATATGATTTATTTATTTTTAATTCAATTAATATAATTAAAATGACAAAATAAACATAACTACTTTTGAGATGAATATGAACCTTTGATATGTGAATATTATTAAGAATATTCTGGAGAAGTTAAATCCCTATCATCCACCTAATAGTTATTGATTATTAAATTAAAATTTTGAAAATATTTTATTTATTTATTTTGTAAGTCAAAGTTCTATTCATTCATCAAAAAAGAAGTACATCAGTAGCAAAATGCAAGTAGTCTCAACCCTACCAAGTTCGTTGACTACAACTATCAACATATGACAAAGAAATAGAAGAACAACTAGAGACAAAATCCATAACTTAGGATGTAAAAAGCATTAGAAAACACTTAAAACAAGTAAAACACCTGTAACTATGCCTAGTCATTAGAGGTAAGAGAAGTAGGATTGTCTTGAGCAGTCCTTAGAGGAGGAGGAGGACAGACGAAACATTGGGCGTGCTCTTCAAAGTGAGCCATCCACGACTCCAACTTCTCCATCTTTTGAGATAGCAGTTATGACTACGCCATACCACCTCGACCCTCTCCTGTACATGACACTGAAAGTAATGCATCTTGTTCAGTGTAGGAATAAGCTCTGCATGTTCTTCCTGTCTAGCCCTCTCAGACTTTTCCAGGTGGTCCATTACAGACTAAATTAGATCCCGACAATTTTCCAAACATCAATGTCGACCCGTAGTGTCCCCACGCCCAAATCGTCGCACCTTACCCCATCTTCCAGTGCCACTTATACGCGTCGTTCCACCCCTCTTCGATGTATGCGTGGTTCGCCCCCCACTACCGGACAACAATCCACCTCGACCACCATGAGTCCTCAAAGCCGCCCGACCTGAGTTGTTAGTAGTTTGACCACACCGACCATAACTTGGAGGCTCCTCAACCGCCATTACCACTTGCAGATGCAAGCTCTGCCCCCCTTGACTGGCTGAAATTATTTTTGACGGGGGAAGAGAGCGAGCATTATGCCACACAAGGTGCATTGTAACAGAACAAAAGGCACCAATTAACTACAGAGCGGGTCAACCATTAAGAAAGCATGCCAATGAAATGAATGAAGAGAGACTCCTCAAACACACAAGAGGGTCACCTACAAACCTGATCGAGGGAGCTACAGGAAGCAGAGACACAAGTACAATGACAAAATAGGTAACCATCGATTTACAAACCCTGAACCCTCGCGGATAAATCACTGACTGGAAGTCCCTAGGACAAACAACCTTCCACCAACCCAAGTATCTAATTGTCCAACCATGGTTCGTAGACGGCCATGAAAATCCCTTAAGAATACAGAACCCCAGAGGAAAACCACTTGATAGGGTAGACCGACTGCCCCAAAAGCATAGAAGAAAACTAAGAGCGAAATTACCCAACCACCCACGACAAGGCTCATGGTCATTCCAATAACCAGATACAGAGCACTGAGACCACTTAGAAAAGCCAGAAAATGCACACGGGAAAGGAGACCTTCCAATTTTGTGACCCTAATGTTGAGGAGGGGCGTCAACTGTGGAAGCGCCACCATTCCCAGACAGGGCACCAACAAAAGAGGTCAAGAAGGCCACCAAATCTCAACCGATGCCCATCAGACCACCACAAAACCATAGTTGCATATTAGATCGGAAGAGCGCCACCCTTCATATACCAACAACGTTCGCCTGCTCCCACTCCCAATGAGGATGATGGGAATTTCGCACACCAAACATTTACTCCCTGTGCTTAGAGCGTGGTGAGAGGAAAGGGAGGCCGACCTTGCACTAACGACCAAGTGTTCAATGTCATCGACCACGCATTCGAATACCCTCCAGATTTATCACCCCATCGAAAATGTAAAAATCTTATTTTAAAATAAATATACCTACCAATTTAATAAATAGTATTAAATCATAATTAATCATATTATTTTAAAAGCATTAATATATCATCAATAATATTTTAAAAATCATAATATATATATATAATTATTAAATGTAAAATAAAATAATAATATTTATTATTAACCTCACATGGAAAATCATTTCAAACCAACTAAGCTACACAAGAATGAATTCAACTTAATTATTACAAAACGACAAAATAAGTATCAAACTATTGGAAAAAGAAAAGGGGTATTAAAATAAAGTAAAATCTCAACATAGATTATGATACGTAATTATTGTGCTGAAATTAAAAACAATTTCAAGGAAAGTAAATGATAGGATATGATATAGATGTTAATATTAAATTGAGGTGATGAAATTACATTAATTTTAAATATAATTATTTTACAATTGGACAATTTTTTCAAAATGAAAAAATAATATAAAAAGCATTGTATAAGTTTATATAAAGTTGCATCATGAAATAATAAAAAGTCAATTTCAAACCAACAAAAAATAATAAAATATATATATTTTTTACATATAAATTTTAGAAGATATATAATTATTAGTAATCTTCATATTTAATATGAAGATCTCAAGAGTGATGGTGCATTTATAGTATACATTTTGATGTCATATTAGATCTATGTCTACATCGAAATGTTGAAAAGTTAATCTATTTACTAAAACTATATCCTTATATTATATATATTTGATTTTACCCATCCTTTCATGAGGTGTGTAAAAATTATTATTATTATTGTTTATTTTTATTTTTATAAATTTAAATTTTTATAAGAAGAGTTTCGGCGTAAATCACATGAAAAAGACTTTTGTCGACTTGTTTCGAACCAATTAGTGTGGCTCATCGTCAGGGCAAGTTGTAAGAAGAGCTTCGGCGTAAATCACATGAAAAAGACTTTTGTCGACGCGTTTCTAACCAACTTATAGGAATTGCCTAATGACTTGTTTCACTATGAAGCTCATAAGAGTTCGTTTTAATCTTTGCTATATTAATTTTCTTCTTGAGAAATATTTTTGATCTTCTAGAATGGAGTTAATAACCTTCTTATAATAACTTAATTTTCTTTTACCTGCTAATTTTTTTTTACATCCCATTAAATAATAGAAAATACATTTTAAAAAACTAAAACTCACCATCTATTTCAAATTTATATTTAAAAAAAAACATTTAGCAAATTCCAAACAACCCACCACGATCCAAAACTAATAACCACGATCGATTCAACATCCAATCACGCATATCAATGTCTCACATTGTCGTCAAACCAACACGCGGCACCACTACAGAGACAGTAATGGCTAACAACTGTTTCTGTTGTAACTACTTCGGATTCATGGGAGCCCCACGAAAACGAGGCGAGGTAATGGAATCCCAACCGAGGCAACACAATAATAGGAAACCCTGGTATTTTATCATGTCATGCCAGCAGCGAAATGCGAAATTAGCGGCACGCACGCTTTTCGACTCTTTAATTTGTATTCCAGCTTCGCCGTACTTTATTAGACACTATAGATTGTTACAAAGTCCAACGAATGTGTCCCGACTCCCATGTCGTCCAAGTTGGCAGTGGTTTACTTGTATCTAAGAGATCCACGAAAATTTAATGGAATCTTCTTGAATATGTGGCCATCAGGGGTTCGAAACCCTGGAAAGCTTCGAAAAATGGGCAATCATCAAAGCTATGTTGAAGTCTATGACAACTTAGTGGAGTTTGTTTGAAACCTTGGACCGCTGAGTTAAATTATGTTGAATTCTATGACGACTTAGTGGAGTTTGTTTGAAACCTTGGACCACTAAGTTAAATTGGCGGAGATTATTTCATTTGGTGGACCACTGGTTAATTTTCGTGAGGCAATTCAAAGGAGGAAGAATTGCGCTGTTGAATGCTGTGAGAATTCAAGTAAATTTACTGAAGATTTGCGTGATCTCAGTTCAGATATGGCGATCGAAGAAAGAATGGATCTGGATGAAAAGCTGCTGCCTTCCGTTAATCCTTCCTGTCCTCGACCCGTCTTTGATTGGTAATGTAAATAGAAACATCGCACTTTCTTGTTTGAATTTGAAGATTTTTGTTATCCATTCGTCTGATCTCATTTTAATTTGCAGAAACCCGAAATCCATACTTTTTTTCAAATAATAATTAAAGATGCAGCTTGAATTTGCAGAAACCTGAAATCCGTATTTTTTTTCAAATAATGATTAAAAATCTAGATTGAATTTGCAGGAATTGTTACTTACTAGTTTGATAATTTAAATTTAAACATCTTGTTTGAAGTAGCAGACTTTTGTTATCTATTGGTCTGATCATTTCCTTCTAATAATAATAATAATTAAAATGTTCCATCCTGTCTTCTTCCGCCTCTATCATTTAGGATAATTTTGGGCGAATTACATGTATGGCCTGGAATATGGTTAAGATAAGTTTTGTTCTTACCATTCCTTTGATCTGTGAGATCTGCTATTAGTTCTCTCACTTTATTTGATCTCATCCACTGCAAGTCAGTGCTCAAATAGGAGCGAATTATCTAGCCTGATCAGCATGCATATCCCATATGACCAGCATGTGCAGTTAATTGGAGAGAGTGCCTTTTTTAATATGTTAAATCTCTTGTTTCTGAAATTGAAAAAGATTGGCACCATTACTCTGATCTTTCATCGACATTTTGGTGTGGCCTAAAGGGCACTCGTTCCACTCTCCTCACCACATTTTGGTATGAATTTGGAGGGAATTCTTATGAAAATCAATCCAACCACAACCGCATTCTCGCTTACCATAAACTGTGATTTGAAGGTATAATCCGGTCTCTAAACCGGACCAGAAACTGCGGTCTGAGCAACAGGAATATGCGATTTGAGGACGCCGAATTTCGGAAAGATTGCTGGAAGCGGGACACTATGAATTCCAATTATAAATGCCCAACAGTTTCTCAGCTTCTTCGCAACCTTGGGAGGATTCATAACAACAGCAAACCAAAATTAGTAGAGGAGACCTTGAGCCCTTGTACTAATATAGAACAGCAAACTAAGATCAAGCTAGGAATCTCTGTGCCAATATTTAATTGCACTGGCAGAAGGTAAATATAACATGATTTAAGTTAAACTTAAATTGAACGGTCGATATACTAACTAGGCGCCAACAGCCGATGTGGAAACCAAACAACAAAATAAGAGTAGACTACCTTGGATGGGTTTATTGACTAGGCTGTCTGGAATCGTCATGATTGTGATCTGGTGCTTTGCTCTCAATTGAAATCCATGCCACACTAGTGCATGTTGCTACTTGCGAGCCATCAGGTTGTAAATTCACTTGTCGTTGCCGCCATAACAGTGTGGAGGTTATAGCTCCATGACTGCCAGGCAAGCAACAGGGGATATACTGCCCTTCTTGCGCATTAAATGGTTCCAACATTCCGTTGAGGAAACTCAGGAATATATTTTGAAACGGAGTTGTCTACTGATGTGGAGGAATTGTTCGGTTAAAAGTGGCCGTAATCCGGGCAAAAAAGTTTCACAAAATTTTCTAAAAGCAGTGTTTGAACATGTTTTTATGGTGGAAATGGATTCAGCATCATCAAAAACTTCTAGGGCACCTAAAATTGTGAAGTTTGGCAGTTTTGATTTGGATTTACAAAAATCCCTGCCAGATTTTTTGAAAATATGGCTGGAATTTCCATAACTTACAAGGTAAAAAAGCAGTGTCATTAGACTACGGCTTTTGAAACTCGATGTTATCATCGATAAGATTGTGTCAACCACCATTGATCTATGGCACACTCATCGGATTTGTCTAACTATTTATCATTCCGAGTGTATCTTTGCTCGATTCAATAAAATAATTTTGTTCTTGATTGTATTTGTTTTGTTATTTAAAATTTCTTTTTAATGTATAAATAGATTCAAAACCTGAAAACTCGCGTAAGTACTCGACTTTAGAAATTAACCTTGTGATCCCAACAAATTTTAAACAAATTTAACTGAAAATATATATGCTAAAAAACTCCAAAATGTAAAACGCTTAAGCTACTACCACACTAACGCAATCATTATAGCCATAATGATATGGAGCTTAAACTCCAAATCCATTCAAACTTCTTGTTGTTGGGCAAGTCACAAGGGAACAAGCAAGTCATAAGGGAACAAACCACTCTTCGCCGGGATTCAATAGTTCCAAAATTCCATTGAGGATGACATTTTAGACCAACTAAAATTTGTTTTTTATGCATATTAAGGTTAGATATCAAAGTTAAGATGGATCTATGAATTATCTTTACAAAGGTACGAGGGGTTTTTTATTTCAATTGATTCAAACCACTCTTCGCATGCATTCGATAGTTCCAAAATTCCATTGAGGATGACATTTTAGAGCAACTAAAATTTGTTTTTCATGCATATTAAGGTTAGATATTAAAGTTAAGATGGATGTATGAATTGTCTTTACAAAGTATGAGGGGTTTTTGTTTCAATTGATTCCTAGCCTTAAATTTCCATCATATCCTTTATCTATCGAATGATGGTATTTAGATTTTTGTTGAAAGGTATTTACATTCCAAAGATCACTTAAGCCTCTCTAGGCATGAGGTTATGAAGGAGGGGTACCATTTCTTGTTGGAAGATTAATTAGAGGAAGGGTCAAAAGTTTGGTTAGAGAGTGCAGGAAAAGAAAGAGCAACACTAGTGGGTCGATATAACACACAAAGCAATAGGATCAGAATGCAGAGTTGAAGGAACTGAAGTGTCAAATAGATATGAGACATAGGGTAACTAGTGGGGAGGGGATCCAAGGATTGGAACCTCACATGTGAGGAGATATTTGAATAGAGGGAGAAAAACATATCTATGATTGCATGAAGGGGAAATGTGTTGTCAATCTCATTAATGATAAAGTCACTGGGAGGTCTAAGTGAGGAGGAAAGTAATAATGTGCAAAAAAAGACACCTTTTTTTAATGCAAGAGGATTAATCGTGAATGAGTAAGTCATTAAAGAGGTGATAAAGGATGCTTATTATCAACATCTACAAGGATAACTAGCCTTTTCCCAAAAATACAAATTAGCCCTTAGTGGTTAAGCAGGGTGAAACACACACACACAAGAATTAGTTCGCTTTTATATTAAACAAAAAGAAGTATAAACAACATATCTTGGGGCTTAGCATCTAGGACACTAAGATGTTAGGAGTCACAAGATATCAAACCACAGACAATGATGTTCATCAAACCACAAACAATAATGTTGTCCTTACTAACTAAAAACTGAAATAACTATCTTCCTATTTTATTATCACTAGAAAAACAAGCATAACAACAATGATGGAGAGGTTAGTTAGCGCTCCCTCTTTTTAAAGACCTAGATGACCATGATAAACTATGTTGGAGGTTCATCCTCCTAATGCAAGCTTCCTCTGCAATTCTGATCAATAAGCTCCTCCTCAACTATGATAGGATTGGAGGGAGAGGCTCCATATGCTTGGGAAGGATCAACGCTTTCCATGGGAGAACAAAGCAAGTCCATTTAAGTAGCCATTAACATTCACTGTTGAAAATTTCCCTACACAAAGTGTCAAAGTTTTTGTCCATGACATGTAGTTTATCCTAGATGCTTTGTTGATCCAATACAATTAGTAAACAAAATTTGGTGGCCCTAGTTTAAGAATGCCCAAGATCATGAATCAATCCTTGAATTATACATTCAATTTCTCCCTAGGGAGCTCTTGTCTTTGTCATTTTATTTTCTTCTCCATATCCTTTCTCCTTTTTTATGGCCTTAAAGAAGCAAAGATGGAAGATTGAGGCTACCCTTAATGCATCATGCTAAGCTTGGGTAAGGCATCATGGGATCTTTCCAAGAGGAGAAGGTTTAGGAGCTACAAGCATGCCCATGAAGAAGTTTATTTCTACTATAAATAGAACTTGTAGCCTAGCTAGCAGGTTTCATAGTACAAACTATAGTGTAACTAGGAAACACCACTTGCCAAAGATAGAGGATGAGACCACCCAACAATTCTAAACTAAGGAAGAGCAAACAATGATTGATATAGCACAATGTCGATGGATTTTTTAATCCTTTATTAACCTATCCCACCACCACACATACAACAATGCTACCATCCAAACTAAAGCTCCCCTAGACTGAGAATAGGGTAAGGGTTGTACCCATTAGATTGGATGTTACCTAGGGTTAGGAACTAAACTAGTTAGGGTAATAGGTCTTTGTTGTGCAATGAAAAAAATCAAACTAGGATTCAGGAAGAGAAAAAGAAAAGAGAGCTTCCTTTCTAGAGAGCACCTTCGTCACCCAATAATCTCAATAATACACCAAAATCAACTTGAATGCATATGTAGATGAAACAAAGCCCAAACTAACAAAGCGTGAAGAAAACTACTATGTAGGGGCAACAAAATATACCTAACATTGTGTGAATTAAACCTCAAATTCTTGATTCTAAAGAAGGGCAAGGTTGCAAGTCCTACAAATATGTTCACTTAGCTAGCATTTGCATTAGCTATAAAACCTTTGCGATTGTAGAATTTCCAAGAAATTATGATCTGTTGATAAGAACAACATGAAAAACACTTTCTTTTCTTACAAACACAAAATTTATCTCCTCAATTTGCAGCGGAATTAGGAACAAAAATAAAACACAATCACATAATTCAGGACAATTTTTTTTACTAGGGAACCCAACTTGGAAAACCCTCTGCTTGATGATAATTTTATTGATAGAAAAACTTAGCAATTGATCTCTTACAAATACAATTGTTTCAAACTGAAAACAACCTAGTTTTCCTGCCTTGAACGAGGCTTGAAACCCTTGCAATGTTGAAGAATCTAAGGTAGTTAGAGTTAGAGTGATTCTTCTTCACTTGATAACTATTTGTGAGGTGTTTCAACTTATTCTTCTTATTTAATATTCACTTGTTATTATTAGAGTGTGTCTTCATTAGTTCCTCAAATAGCTACCAAAAAACAAAGAGACAAGAACACAAGATGTTGGCATTTTCCCTGGGCCAAAACCTCTCCCTCTTGGAGAGGAAAACCCATACAAAATTCTTCTTATAGAGATTCCAATTGACAAATACCAAGACAATGACACTTGACCTTCTATGTCACTCCAAGACCAAGACACCAATCCTCTTCTTTGTCACTGTTGAGATCTTCATTATTGTTGCCATCACTGTTGCATCTTCATAGAGACCTTCGCCATATCAACGAGGTCATCATATCGTTCTTTATTATGACCTTATTTTTGGTAGGATGTTGTGTCGAGATTATAATTGTGTATATTATGTTGAGAGAGTATTATTGTGGGATCACAATTATGTTGAGACAGTGATCAGTGTCTTATAGAGTGTATCATCTTCATCTTAACATGCCTAGACAATGATCAACACTGAGGTCTTCATCATCACATCTATACCGAGATTTTGAATGTCTTCCTTGCACCCTAGATTGTCACCACCAAGAAGGAGAAGACTGTAACTTTCTTCCTAAAATTATACACGAGATTGCAGGGGTATTCGAGAGATGTCTTCCTGTAATGTGAATTTTAGACTTCTGTACTTATCCGAGAGAATCAGAGGTCCTATAATTATTCGAAGTTTCAGAGATCCGAGATTCTTGTTTCTTCTTTTCTGAACAGACCCTCACTGGCTATATATAGTGGTTTTCACACTGTATTTGAGCCGACATGTCCACCAAAAAGATGCGTCTCCATATGTGAGCTGACTTGATGTTAATATTCATTTTGAGGTCGACTTAACTGTTCTCTTCATCGTTTTACAGGTAGACTTCTTTGTGCTTATCTTAGAGGATTGTGCTTGGTCTTAGAGGGCTAATCTAGTCACTACGTACACTCATATACATTACATATATGCTCAAGAAGTTCTCTTTACACATGTCTTTGATTCTTTGACTTTCCTAGACCTATGGAATGAGCGAGAAACTCATTCTTATAATTTACAAAAATAATATTTTCTTTTTCTTGACAAGTACAAAGATAAAAATTACATTTGTGAATATCGAACCTAGTTACACTTTCTTCAACACTTCCTCTTAACTAGGGAGGTATTTATAATGGTACTTGGTCATTCTCAATCTGAAGAATTTATCATAAGAAGAATCATATTGGTAACCCATTTGTTATAGCATTATAGTAACCAACATTATGTATAGCAAGGCCTTGACTAACAACTATATCTCTCATAAGATCATAGCACAATGTTGGTGAGACCAATGGTTTATAGACACCTTTATCATTGTCTCTCAAGGTACATACCCACCCGGATGTTCACTAAGTATGACCTTCTAGGACTATTCTTATCTTGGGTTCCCAGCCCTCAAAGAATATCAGTCCACTTGCCTAGTCTTATCTTGGATGCCCTACACATCCTCAAAGAGCATCGGATGCTAGAATATTTCCCAATCCTCCATTATTTCTTCCCAGGTGAAGACAAGAATGTTGTGTCTATCATGTGTCTATGTTTACATTCATGGCCTTCACCTAGACATACGGTTGTTAGTCCTGATCTAGTGCATGACACATGAGATAGAAAAACATAATTGTCACTCCTTTTTAATCAAGGGTCATCTAATCCAAGCTCTCTATTGATCAGGGACCTGTTAGAGCTCCCTCTTAGCTAGGGACTCTTCTATACATCAACAACTTCTTCTTTGTGGGTCCTTCAGCTGCTTGATCAACTTCTCTCCTTGATGTTATGAAAGTTAGTTGAGCTTCTTTCTTGTAGGGCAACAGACATCGATCACTTTCCTCTTTAGTTAGTCATGTCATTCCTTTCTTCATGGAAAGTGGCATTCTTCATATCTGGAACCTTTGTCATATGACTACTGCTTTCTCATCATGCTTCTTCCATTCATCACATGAATGCTAGTTGTACTTGTAAGCAGCCCTGCATGAACTTTTCCAAATATTATTCAAGAAATAAAATAATTCATGAAATCAAATCGTACCTTACTAGGTGGTTCTTCATCATGACATCTTTTTGTAGATATCAGCATCATGCATTCATGTTGACACATCTCCCAAAGATATCCATTGTTAAGGGTTTACATCTTTTCCATCAGAGTCTTCATATCTTTCTGGGAGATTTTCTAGTCAAGTCTTCTCAATCTTTTTGGATGTTGATTGCCTTCATCAGGGTTGCATATCTCACGATATCTTCCTTCCTTACACATTCCATTCCCAGGTGCCTTTTAACCAGATTTTCTTAGTTGTGATCAGCCACCTCATACTTCATATGAGGACATATTATGTTGATTTCATCTAGTGTGTCTTATGCCTTCCTGCATCCTTTCAGAGGAGATCCATTTTCTCTTAATCATGCTTCTCAAGATAGAAGTAATGATCCATGTTACTTGCAACCATATGACATGACATTATAATTTTAAATAGAAGCATACATACCTAATTTTACCTTTAGATCATCGAGCCTTCTTCTACCAACTTCCTTGATTGAAGAGATCTTCAATCCCTTGATCTGCTTCATGTCATCACATCACCATCTCATGGATTCCATAAGTTGGAGTTCCTATTGAAACACTTGCTTCCTTTCTAGATTAGAAAACCCTACGATGAGGATTCCATTAGAGAATTTTTGAGGAACTTGTATATACCTAATTGGCAGATGTTTCCTTTTTGACTTGATTTATGATGAGCCTTATCCTAGATGACTTCTTCCTTTCTTTCAATTTCCACCGAGGTTCCCAAGAGCTATATCCTTCATGTTTCGTTTGTCATGGATTTTGTCCTTCATGACTCCCATGGTGATGTCATGATCTCTTGTTTCTGATGCTTCCATGATGCTATGATGCATCTTATCATCATTGTCATATCTTATAACAAAAGCTTATGATAGGACACCTTTGTTAGGGATACTATCCCAATCATAGAGATTTGTTACTCCATCTTTCCTTGGCCCTTTTCTTTAGCTTCCTCCATCTATCTAGTGATAGGAGCTTCCATAATTTTTTAGCTATATCTATTCTGCCTTGTTTGAGGA
The DNA here is from genome assembly GCA_000404065.3 of Pinus taeda. Lineage (NCBI taxonomy): Eukaryota > Viridiplantae > Streptophyta > Pinopsida > Pinales > Pinaceae > Pinus > Pinus taeda. Next base: position 21,576 of record APFE030231631.1, read on the forward strand.
CCAAACTTCCCTTTTCTTTTTGCACATGATTTAGTCCTTTACCCTTCAATACTTTTGCCATCATCTAGACCATAAGTTGTCGAATGAGGTAACCTTCTTATCCCATGGATATCTGTTACCTTGATTATCAGTCAGTGCATTATGGTTATCTTCCTTTCTAGGTCTTGTAGATTTAAGATATCCTACATCTTTTGATACCCTTTACTTTCATGTAGATCAAATTTCATGTGACCTTCTTCATTTCATCTTTAGAGAATGATTTTATCATCTACATCACTTTGATGTCTCCAATATTTCTATGTGAGGGGATCTTTCATAAGCGTCCCTTTCCATAAATTCAGAGGATACATATTGATATGTTTAATGACTTCAACTACTTAGAGGACTATGACTATCCTCCTTCTTCATGCAAGGAATCTCGATGACCCATCCAACCTACGTATGTCCTTGCAATCATGAAATCATTTAACCAAACTTAATATATAATGAAAAGATACTTACTTGTCATGTGAAGATGAAATCTTCTCCTTGATCATGTTGGAATTGGTTGAAGTAGATGCATTAATGCTTCCTTTGGATGAGATCCTTGTTGTACTGATAGGAAGATTGCCTTCTTTTCCTTCGAGTTACTTCAACTTATACATCTGACAAACTATTGATGTACTTGGGATGGCACTGCATTGCTATCACATAAGTAAACCATGGAACCTTGTATTATGCAGCATTGTGTAGAATCATAGAGTATTGGGGTCGCTTTCCATGATGTATAGAGACCCATTAGTTAGAATTGTTGTATCATAGTACTTCTTCCTTTTATATTGAGTATTGTTCATACAAACTTCTATATATATTCCCTTGAATATATATCATCAAGCTATGAGAATCTGATATTTCAAGACTTTTCCTTTTATAGAAAGGATTCAATCTGAGGTTGACATCTTCATATAGTGGCACTGAGACTGTGGGTAGAATGGGACTTGTGAAATAAATGTCATATGGCTTTGTATATCTGAACAAAATTGCTATATGAGCTCTCCTAATCGAGTTGTCTGCCTGTGTGACCATTTTCATCTTTTGTCCAAGTTTTTTGAGGCTGAGAATGTGGGAAGAATCCGAGTATATGTCATCAAGTTGAGAGAAATTGTAATTCAAAACCATGACATTGTATATTGTTTTTGTAGAAAGATCCTTGAATGTCTCTTTTAGCTACCCTTCCTTTGACTTTAGCACCCTAGCTCTGATACCATGTTGAAGAATCTAGGACATTTAGAGAGTGATTCTTTTTCACTTAATAACTATTTGTAAGGTGTTTCAACTTATTCTTCTTATTCAATATTCACTTGTTATTATTAGAGTGCGTTTTCATTAGTTCATCAAACAGCTACTAAAAAACAAAGAGACAAGAACACAAGATGTTAGCATTTTGCCAGGGCCAAAACCTCTCCCTCTTGGAGAGGAAAACCTACACAAAATTCTTCTTAAAGAGATTCCAATTGACAAATACCAAGACCATGACACTTGATCTTCTACGCCACTCCAAGACCAAGACACCAATCCTCTTCTTTGTCACTACTGAGATCATCATCACTGTACTGTTGAGATCTTAATTACTGTTGCCATCACTGGGAACATCATTGTTGCATCTTCATAGAGACCTTCACCATATCAACAAGGTCATCATATCATTCTTTATTATGACCTTATATTCGGTAGGATATTATGAGATCATGACTGTGTATATTATGTTGAGAGAGTATTATTGTGGGATCACAATTATGTCAAGACAATGATCAGTGTCTTATAGAGTGTATCATATTCATCTTTAACATGCCTAAACAATTATAAGCACTGAGGTCTTCAACGTCATATCTATACCGAGATTGTGGCTGTCTTCCTTGCACCCTAGACTATCACCACCAAGAAGGAGAAGCTTGTATCTTTCTTCCTGAAATTATATACGAGACTGTAGGGGTATCCGAGAGATGTCTTCCTGTAATACGAGTTTCTGACATCTGTACTTATCCAAGAGAATCCGAGGTCTTGTAATTATCTGAAGTTTCAGAGATCTGAGATTCTTGTTTCTTCTTTTCTGTGGATACCTTGACTGGGTATATATAATGGTTTTCCCACTGTATTTGAGCCTAGATGTCCACCGAAAAGATTTGTCTCCATATGTGAGTCGACTTGATGTTAATATTCATTTTGAGGCTGACTTAATTGTTCTCTTTATCGTTTTGCAGGCAAACTTCTTTGTGTTTGTCTTGGAGGATTGTGCTTGGTCTTGGAGGTCTAATCTAGTCACTAGGGAGACTCATATACATTACATATATGCTCAAGAAGAGCTCTTTACACATGTCTTTGAATCTTTGACTTTCCTAGACCTATGGAATGAGCAAGAAACTCATTCTTATAATTTACAAAAATAATATTTTATTTTCCTTGACAAGTACAAAGATCAAACTTACATTTGTAAATATCGAACCTAGTTACACTTTCTTCAACATGCAAGACTGTTGATCTTTGCTACGCTCTACCAATCTGTGCACAAGCTTTTCTTGCACACTCTTCCTCCACGCACAAACTTGTGTTTCCTATTGCTTGGTCTCACCAACTCGTGCTCACCAAAATAATTATTAAACTTGTGCCTTTGTTCCCTCTTTTAAAGGCAATCCGAATGGTCAAAATTAGTGAATTTATAATTAAGAAATTGAACTAGAGCTTTTCTAGTTAAAAAAAGTCGGCATAACTAGTTAACTGGATCCTCCAAAAATTTAAGAGACTAAATCCACCTAATCGTTTAGTTCCTAATTTAACTCACACTAGAAAATCAAGGACTTGACTTTTAATTTCAACACATCAGTTAAATGCCTCATCCACTCCTAAATTTTAGGAACTCGACCATGCACAAAAAGGAACTCGACTTTGACTCCTTGAATTAAGGCACAAATCAAGGAATCACTTTTCTTACTAATCTTCAAGAGTGACCAATATAATCCAACATTGATAACTAGCCATAACTCCTCCTTCATCATTTACATAACCACCATCCATAATTTTTTTCTTAGCTATAAAACCTTTACTACCTTCATAGTACAAATTGCACAACATTGATAGGATTAGGGGGTTCCATTTATCATAACCTTTCGCTTCCCTATGGGAGAAGCCCCCCTCCCCAAATACAAAACATAAACCTAATCAAAATCTCAAAAAATGTTTACATACGTCCATAGTTTTAAAAACTGGCCAGCTCATTAGGCAACCAAGTTGAACCAGGAAAAAAACTCATTTTAAGGGCTGACTTCGCCAAAAAATCACAAAATTGGACCAAATTGGCTGATTTATTACTAAACCAGCCGGTTTATGGTCAAACCGGCTGGTTCCATCATAAATCAGTCGGTTTATTGCCAGACTAGTTATGGACCCCACAGAATGCAGTTTTCTAAATTTTGAAATTTTTTGAGGGAAAATTTATGCAAGAGCATCCAACACTCCTAGTAAAAAGGAGGAATCCAAAGCGGAGCGAAGAGGAAGATGTGGACCAGGGAGAAAAACAAGGACAAATCTGTTTTAAAACGGAGAAAAAGATGGAATGGATAAAGTCTCGAGGAGACTTATTCATTGTAATCTGCCACATTTGCATGCATTATGGAGCGGTTTGTTAGAAGAGATCAAGGAGAGGATTGATCGAATCCTTCATAGTGATCTGATCCAACATTCTTGTAATGATGAAGCAATATTTCTTATA
>APFE030231631.1:28233-85159 GCA_000404065.3 Pinus taeda
ATATATATATAGATGAACCTGCACGTTCAAGAGGGATAGGAGGCATGGTGATATAGAATAGAATTGTGTAACCAGTGTGTGTACAAGATGTAGTCGAGAGGGAATTTGTCTCTAAGGCTGAAATGCCTTAACTTGTAATCGCTCTGTATATAATAGAAAAAGCGTGTGGTTAAGTGTTGATTGATGCGCCTGTGTGTGTTATGTAATGATGTCATTTCGTGTTATGTTGTATATATGCGTGAATGGCTTAAATCCCAATTGCATGCATGTGATCGACCATCGACCACTGTAGGGTCGATGGCGGTCCATTGATTAGTGAGATATTGTTTATATGAGTATTTTGCAAAGTGTGGCAGAACTGTGTTTAACATAGAAACTCATCAAATCAAAAGGGATAAAGTCCAAGAGGAATGAATGAAATAATGTACAGGAACCGTTAGATCTTATGGATCAATGGTTCAGATCCTTTATCACATCAGCGACAAAACCTTTATCGCATCGGCAAAACTCTTTATGAGCTATTGAAACTGGCCGAAGTTCGATTGCGAATGTGGCGTTGCGATTAAGCGATAGCCGTCGGATCGGAGAAATGGAATTCTGATGGCCGATATGCGAATTAGCGATGACCGATAATACGATATCGCCAATAAGCCAATCGGCAATCGGCGATCAGGTCAATCAGAGTTCAGAGGTGAAACTTTGTAGCGGCGGACCCGACGACAATTCTGAGTGCGGTTTTATAATATTTAAGATCCGCTAATTGTTTCAAGCAGAATTTTCCCGTGTTTCTATGTATTGCGGTTAAGCTTTGATGCTCCGAATTTAAAAGGAATCCCGATAGTTATATGGTCCCGATTATAATTTAAAAGAACTATTTAAAAGGCTTAGGCCGAATGAAGGCTTCCGATAGACTTGTGGGCCCATAACCCATAGGCCTCAAGATCAATTTTTGTAAAGGAAAGGGATTTTGGTTAACCCCCAATTTCTCTTTTCATCAAAAATTGGGGTTGTTTTCCTTAAAAAAACAACCCCTCCAAGAAAAGAATGCCAACCCCCTCATTTTCTTGACACATCTCAACCCTAGAATGTTGGCAATTAATGGTAATGTTAAATTCTTAAAATAAAAGTGATATTTCCTTTATTTTTCATTTTCATCCTTTTACTTAAATTTTTAAAATTACCATGAAATGACTCAGGATGTTTGAGAGTGGTTTCGACCTCATTGGATTTAATATGGAGAAACTAGAATTTTAGATTTCACTCAAAATTCAGCAGACTTAATGGTTTTCAGGATTTCATGGTTTGGGGGTTTTCGACGTTTCCATTTGATTCTATCATGTACAAGGGTATGAGATTGGCATTTGATCAAGATCATTAACCCCTTTAAGAACCTTGATGTTGGTGGCATTGATTGTTGAACTTTGTTGATGTTGGTGGTATTGATTGTTGAACTCCTCTACCATAGCCTTAACAAGAATGTACCCTTCACTCAAAGGAAAACAACTTGTTAGGCATGCTAATTTTTTTCTACCACATTGTACGGTTGAGGAGATGAACCCTTCACTCAAACCAAAATAATTGGTTAGGCATGTTAAACGTTTTCAATTTCTATCATGTTATAAGGTTGAGCAATCCAAGTTTGAAGATTTTGAGCTAGATGGTGTTTATGTATCTCTTGTTGATGATCCCATTTCTAGTAACGTTGAATCAATGATGAGTTTCGTGAGTGACCATGTTGATCAGTGGTTTGTAGTTTTGATGTCTATTTTTGCTACTACTACTACTACTTAAGTTGTAGAGGAGTTTTAAGAGTTCTCAAACTTTGAGCCATATTATTTATGTAGCTCATGTTGATGATCCCTTGTCTTGTAGAATGAGTTTGATCATGATGAGGAGTGATCATGTTGTTGATAACTCATATGTAAACTTGTAGTAGGTTAGTGGCCCCATATCTTAGAGCATTTTTTTCAGACTCTAGAGGCCATTTAGAGCCTCATTGATTATGTATTTTGTTGCTGATATGTATTGCACTCAATGCCATTTTGATATATTCACCTTTACATGGTATATAGATGAGAAGGCCTTGCATATTTTGTCTCTATTTATTTGGAATCATGGTTTTAAATATTAAAAATAGTTTTTGGTATTAAAAACTAATTATTTCATGTATTTTTTTAAAGACCGGTTCATTGAGATTTGACTAGTCCCGATTTGACTGGTTCTGGTTTGAAACCTAGTTTATTAGGTGGACCGGACCGGTGTAGTCACCAGTTACGATTTTTAAAACTATGCATATGCCTTATATTTTTTCCATAAAAAAATAATATATGAAAAAACATATGAATACTTACTCGATAGAGAAATAAATGTATAAATATATATGAATATTCCATATCATTGAAAGTGTTTTTAGACTCAGACCTTTTTGTCTATAGTTAATAAAATTAATATATGACCTGTGGTTGTGAAATTGGCCCTTTACATAAGCCTATTACACAACACTTTATATATTGGTTTTCTTCATTTAAAAAAATTATCAATTTGCAAGTTAACTTTAAGATGCAAGTTTTAAAGTGGGATGCAAATGCACCCCCACTCAATTTAATAGTAACGTCTGTACCATATCATATCATCTTTATATAATTTATTTTATTTGAAATTGTTTTAAATGTGATGTCCACAATAATTCTCTTATGATAGATATTGAGATTTATCTCATGGGAGGCGTTTAGGGTGCATGGCACCTGTGGGAGATAAAAAGTGTCCCATGGGATGTCTAGGTTCAACCAAGGTTCAAAAAATCCTGGTGACACCATCTTGCAAAATAAAGAATTTTCTCGACTTAAAAACCATAGTGAAAAATTATTGACGCAGATTAAGAAACTTAAGAAGGATAAGAAGTCATTAGAAAACAAGGTACAACAACTTATCGAGAAGGAAGCATCAAATGTAGGAATTCAAGTTGAGGACAAAACCACAGATACCGATCCAGTGAATATCACAACTCAGGAAGAAGACAAGCAAGTTGAAGAAAAGACGTGCTTGGATGTTGCAGTTTAGATGATAAACACCCTAAGTGAAAGTTTGGTAATGAACTCAACAACATCATCTCCTGAAGTAAATTAAAAAATTTCCACACACCTAATAAGGGGAAGTAAAGTCCCATATCGACATCTGAATCATGAGAATAAACAAATCAACCACGCTACGTATCGGGACCATTCAGACCAAAAACAACAAATTGATGTTCCAGCGAATAATGACGTAACATCAATTCCGTCTTATGCTAACAAGTCGTTACAAAATTCCAGTGATCGGAATACTACACAGAAGATTAATCTAGGATAGTCTGATCCCTCCTCAATTCGACAATTTTGTTTGTCACTTAGAAGATCATATCAGCTTGTATCGACGAAGATGATTGTTTCGAGAGAGAGTCATTTGAAGCTGAAAAAGAGATCAAGCGTTTTTTATTGACAAGCTTTGAGGACAAAGCTTTTTGAGGCAGAAGGCAATGTTACGAATAAATATATATATATAAATGTAAAAAATAAGGATAATTGTAATAATGATTAGTGAACTAGTAATTAGGTTGAAGAGGCATGTCTACATGAGACATGACTCTCCGTGAAGAGACAGTTGCTTGGTATATAAGCAAGCCTCTTGTTCTCATTGTAATCATCATTCTTATTCTTATTCACACATTTTAATATATAATATTATTATCCTCATGGATATCTTTATTTTCCAAGTCTTTTGGAGTAATTAATTTGTAAAAGGAACTTTGTTCACTTCAAGGGCTAAACGCCCCCCTCAAACCCCCTGTGACCCCCCCCACTACATAATCGGCGCAACGAAGGGGGGGCTCTACCCCCCCTCTACTTCCCCGGTTCACTAGGGGAGCTAGTCATGGAAAGAATATAACACAACCCAAAAAGAAGGCATTGACTTCACTGAGGTTTTCTCACCTGTTGTCAAAATGTCATCTATTAGAGTCATTCTTGGTCTTGTCGCTGCTTTAGACTTAGAATGTGAACAATTAGATGTAAAGGTTGCTTTCCTTCATGGTGAATTGGGGGAAGAAATTTATATGGAGTAGCTAGAAGGCTTCATAGAAAAAGGCAAAGAAGACTTAGTTTGCAGGTTGAAAAAGAGTCTCTATGGGTTGAAACAGGCACCTCGACAATGGTACAAGAAATTTGATTCATTCATGCTGGAACATGGTTTTCACAAGTTGGAAGCTAACCATTGTGTCTATATCAAGAGGTATGATTAAGGAAAGTATATCATATTATTGTTATATGTGGATGACATGTTGATTGTTGGGCATGATAAGAATATGATCAATAGGTTGAAGAAAGATTTATGAAGCAAATTTGCAATGAAGGATTTGGGTCTAGCACAACAAATATTGGGCGTAAGGATTATGTGTGACAGCAAAAACAAAAGGTTGTGGTTGTCATAAGAAAAATATACCAAGAAGGTGCTTGACAAGTTTAATATGAAGGATTCCTAGCTAGTTGGTACACCGCTTGCAACCCACTTCAAGCCGAGTGTTGAGTTATGTCCTAGTGATGACAAGGAGGAGGAAGAAATGAGTAAGATTCTTTATGCTTCAACAGTCGGCAACTTGATGTATGCCATGGTATGCACACGACCAAACATTGCATATTCAGTGGAAGTAGTGAGCAGGTTGTTTGCCAATCCAGGAAAACAACATTGGCAAGCAATAAAATGGATTTTGAGGTACCTCAAGGGTACTAGTCATTATTGTTAAATTTTTGGTCGTAGTGAGACTATGCTGGAAGGATTTACAAATGCAGATATGGGTGGAGATATGGACACCGGAAAGTCCACTAATGGTTATTTGTATATATTTACGGGTGCTGCAGTATCTTGGGTGTCAAGGCTACAAAGAATACTAGCTCTCTTTACAACAGAAGTAGAGTACATAGTTACAACAGAGGCTTGTAAAGAGATGTTATGGATGCAGTGATTTCCTATGAGAGATAGGAATAAAGCAGAACATGTATGTACTATATTGTAATAGTCATAGTGTCATTCACTTGGCGAAAAACCTAGCATTTCACTAAAAAACCAAGCACATTGACTTAAGGTACCATTGGTTCTAGCATGTTTTGGAGGAAGGGTAGTTATTCTTGGAAAAGATCCATACGGATAAGAACCCTGCTGGTATGCTCACTAAGATTCTACCAAGAAATAAGCATGAGTTATGTAGAGGCTTGGTAGGACTCGATATCACTTGATGCATGATTCTTCATTTGGCTTCAAGTGGGAGAATGTTAAACGTGAAACCAATTGAATTCGACATAGTTGACGTTGATGTAGTCAATCGTCCTTATTCGTCTTCTCTTCATCACCCAAGCCAAAAGATACCATCAACGCTAATCACCCTTGACTGTGCAATCATATGAATCACATGCATAAAATTCTAAATCTTCATTCTTCATCCATAAATTTGTAATCTTACCTACGCAATGCAAGCCAAGTTCAAAACCCATGTATAATAGAAATCTGTGATTTTGTTCTCCATTGTAGTTTTTGCTCTCTTTAATAAATTCTGCATATTCCTATTATCGCCCGCTATATCTATAATGATTTTATTCTCTATTATACTTCTCTCATCTCAACGGAAATAGTCTTCATAATCATGATTGCATTAATATATTTGTTACCCCATATTTAAAATAATAGTCATTTTTCTCACTATCAATACAGTTTATCTTTTAACATACGACTTCTTATTTCTCTTTCCAAGCTGTGAAACCTTTTAACCTTAATAATGATCAACCCAAAATTTGCATTGAAAAGCTACATATCCAATATGAACGCATATTCGCATATTCAAAAATAAGCATCGGAAACATAGCTATCTTTATTTGGAATAACGAGCCGCATGGTATCAACGCGGTAGGGTCCTCTGGTGATAGTTCAGTCCTTGTCACGTTTGTAACAACTCCTCGCTGGGACAACCTTTCGCAAGTTCCAAGCTAATACCCACGATCTATTCATATGCAATCACGAAAATCGATGCCTGACACTGCACTCCGGGCTGACACGCGGCGCCACTGCTTACAGCAACGACTAACTACGCTTCCTGTTCCAACTCCTCGAGAGTAGAGAGTCAGGCTAGCCAACGAAAACGCAGGAAGGAAATGGAATCCCGACTAATAGGGAATAACCATGGGAAACCCTACAACAAACGAGTAATTTATCCTGCAATGCCAGCGGCGAAATTAGCGGCCACCAATAGATTGCTGCAAACGCAAACGCCAGTACTATGGTTCCCGCACGCTTTTCGAGTCTTCAATTTTCTTATTCAAGTTTGGCCGGACTTTGTTAGCGTTTCATACTACAGATTGCTGCAAAGTCCAGCAAATGTGTCCCATGTTGCCCAAGCTGGCAGTGGTTTACTTGTATTTAAGAGATCCAGGAAAATTTAATGGAATCTACTTGATTATGTGGAGATCGAGGGTTTCGAACCCTGGAAAGATTCGAAAAGATGGTCAATCATCAAAGATATAATGAATTTTGTGACAGCTTAGGGGATTTTGTTTGAAACCTAGGACTGCGGGGTTAAATTGGCGGAGATTATTTAATTTGCTGGACCATTGGTTAATTTTCGTGAGGAAATTGGAAGGAGGAAGAATTGCCTTGTTGAATGCTGTGAGAACTTAAGTAAATTTATTGAAGATTTGCGTGATTTCAGTTCAGATATGGCAATCGAAGAAAGAATGGATCTGGAAGAGACTCTGCTGCCTTCCCTTAATCCTTCGCGCCCTCAACCCGAATTTGATTGGTAATGTAAATAGAAACATTACTCTTTGTTCTTTGAATTTGAAAAATTTTATTGATCTATTTGTCTGATCTCTTTTTAATTTGCCGAAATCTAAAATCCATATTTTTCTCAAACAATAATTAAAAATGTAGCTTGAATTTGCTGGAATTGTTTTTTTCAGTACGATGAATTTGCTGGAATTGTTACTGGTCTGATATTTTTTTATATGTTAAATAGAAATGTAGTTTTGATTTGCATAGCGTTTTTATCTAGTGGCCTGATTCCTTTTGGTTTACTGGTAAAAATTTAAGCATCTTATTTGAATTTGCAGAGTTTTGTTATCTGTGTATCTGATCATTTTTTTTCTCAATAATAATCAAAATATTCCCTTCTCTCTTATTCAACCTCTACTATTTAAGATAATTTTGGGCTAATCACATGCATGACCTGTAATTAGTTACTGATAAATTTGTTCTTAGCATTCCTCTGTTCCGGGACCTCTGTTATTTGTTTTCTGACTTCATTTTATCTCATCCATTGCATGTCACTGCTCAAAGAGAAGCGAATTATCCAGCCTAAGCAGCATGCATGTGGCATATGACCAGCATATGCAGTTAGTTGGAAAGAGTGCTCAAATTTGAAAGGTAATTTATTTTACATAAAACACTGGCGTTATAAAGGCTGGCACTATCACCCTAAACTTTCATCAACATTTTGGTGTGGGATAACGGCACTCGTTCAGCTCCCTTCCCCACCACATTATCGTAGAAATTCTTGTGAAAATCGATGCAACTACAAGTGCAATCTTGCTTACCATAAACTGTGATTTGAAGGTAAAATTGGGCCTCTAAACTGTACCAGAAATGGCGATTTGAGCAGCAAGAATATTCGATTTTAGCAATCTCGAGGTTGCTGAATTTGGGAAAGATTGCTGGACACGTTATGAATGCCCGTTATACAAATGCCCAAAAGTCTTTGCATTTCGATTCTTCTCCAAGTTTTATTTTAAATTGTGTCTTTTTTTAGGTAGAATATGTTATGTTCATAGTGAAATTACAATGCAGGAAGTTTCCGCTTAAAAGGAAAATTGATGTTGTAACACTCGTTTACCTTCCTTCCCACCATATCGAATTATCTTGAGTTATGTGAGGTGTTGTTTATGAATTAACTCAAACTTCAAAGTCTGTCTTGAAGAGGGTTTACAAAAACTTTTCTTTTCTCAACCTCATTGAATCTCAAAAATGTGTGGAGAGCTTTCTTGCAACATAAATTTCATCTCAATTTGATTCCTGGTTTGAGAGTTATGACTTACTAAAGTTAGACCAATTACATAATGCCATGTGTAGCTTATATGGCCCAGCCACATCTTCCCTAGTGATTCCATGTCATACCACATCACTTTGGGTGGGTTCCACGATGATACCACCAATCAAATCTAGGTGGTTTTTAATGCTAGACGATATTTGTTTTTGGACCCTTCTCTTGTTAATTTTGGGTAGACCATGGGGCTCTAGGATGAACAAAGATCATTGATCATTCTCGCGCCCCAGTCGAACCCACAATGGGAATCCCCATGTTATACCCCCATGGCCCCTCTGTTAACGCATGATGGATCAAGGGGGCCCCGAGGTATCATGGACCAATAATCGAAGCTCCTCACAATCACGATGTTCAAAGACACTCATTTGATAAAGAGGTCCAAGGTGTCAAACATCAGCAGGTTCCTACATGGCCCCCTCATGGTTCTTGTCAGGCCCACGTGGCACTGCCACATCAATAGAGGCACATGGTTCCCACTAAGCCTTATCTCTTATTGTTTTACATTATATCCAGTTCCTAGACAATTCAGGGTATCACACATATTGGTATGTATAAATTGATGTTGGTATACATGAATTGTGACCACTCTCCCACTTTTCCACTCTCTCTTAGACTTGGATTTGTGTGCCCCTCTCTTCACACCAACCAAATAAAATTCACATTTAATTTATTTTATGTTTGCATGTAATGTCTCAACCAATAATGGCTTCCATGTTGGCATTGCACAATCACAATTTTAACGTTACAAAAATAAATAGTAATGGGAGGGATGTTACACAGACCAACAGGAAACCAAAATTAGGAGAGGAGCCCTTGTATTGATATAGAACAACAACCTAAGATCAAGGTAGTAATCCCTGTGCCAATATATAATGGCAATAGCTCAAGGTAAACATAATCTAATTTAAACTTAAATTGAACTAGTGTAACACATAAACTATGTTGAATGGTTGATATACTAGCTAGGTTTTAAGAATAGATACGTAAGCCGCACAACAAAATAAGAGTAGATTACATTGGATGGGTTTACTGTTCATAATTAGAGCTTGTATAGAATATTATTTGCAAAATATAATGACAAACAGGCCTAGACAACACTAGCTTTTACATATCATAGGGCAAGGTATTTTATTGCTCAATGAGAATAATACAATCACACTTACATCCTCTTGGGACTATAGATCTATATTTGACTTAGTAAATCATACAAACATTACATGAACTGCTATTCTTTTGGTAAACCAACACTATTATACAAACTACCAAAAATTTAGATGAATAAATTTTGTTTTCTTACAAATTCTTGAATTTGTTGTCATGAATTCTAACAATCTCTACCTTGACAACAATTTACTTGAGACCTTGCCTGAGCCTTTTCATCACCTCATCTATAAGCCAAGAGAAGTCAAAAGCTTCTCTACCAATCATAGTTTTAAAACTTTGACTCCGACTCCAACTCCGAAACGGTAATGACTCGGCCGGCTCGATTTCAATGACTCGGTCGTTGTAAAAAATACATTAAATATTAATTTTTTTTATAAAAAAACATAATTTTAAAGATTTTAAACATAATTTCAAAGATTTTCATTCATGTTTCCAAACACACATCATTATAATATAGATGGAAGACAACATATGATCAAAGTAGGCTCATGAACCAATCCATTATATCAAAATGGTACCCAATGGCAATACATAGTCAACTGTCATACATGATCAAAGACTCAAAACAAAAAACACATACCAAGGAGGCTAGAAAATGGCTCTCTACAACAAAAGTAAACTGTGACGGTGACCAGACTCCAGTACTAGTACTACGCTGGCTAGTAGCTACTGCCAGAGGAGCCAAGATCATGTCGATCAATCTCTGGATCATCATCATCAGAGTCAGACAGGGGACCCCATGGCTCCTCCTCATCATCATCATCTCCAACTGCAAAGGTAGAAGTGGTACCACTAGCAGGTTGTGCAACTGCAGCAGATGCAAGCTGAGATAGAGTAGATATGCGGCTGCGCTTTTGTCGTGGCTGAGCAGACGAAGCACCTACAACTGGAGTCCTTGCTGGCTGTGAGACTGAGGTTGGTGGATTGGGATCTGCATTCAACTGAAAAACATGTTCAAGTTCAACTGATGTATCGATATCTAAATCTAAATCAAGATCCTCATCAGGATCAAACTCTGCTGGATGACTCTCCACTACCCAATCTGATGTTGGATCAATGTCTTCCAACACAATGGGATTTGAATCAGGTCTTTTGTTCAGCAAATGGTTTCGTCTGAGCAGAAGGTTGTATTGGACATAAACTAGATCATTTAACCGTTTTTGATCCTCTCAAAGACAGACCAATTGCGCTCACACCCAGATGCACTGCAAGTTTGACTCAAAATACGAATTGCAAACCTTTGCAATTTAGGACAATGGCCACCAAAGGCCTCCCACCATTGTGCTGCAAAAAACATAGGAGTGTAATGAGTTAGCTCAACAAAATTACAAATTATATCTAACTTTCAAATTATAAACGATTTAACAAACTTTAAAAAAAAAAAAGTAAAACTATTAAGAAATTGAAAATTGAAATTTTTGTTTACCTGGCTCATCTGCTTCTCTTGCAATCTTTGCTAGGTTCTTCCCAAAGGTACCTGATGCATTGCTGAAGGTTGTGACGTGTCGATGTATCTCCAGCTGATCAGACTCCAATGGGATCATGCAATCAATGTAATCAACCAGTCCATCTCTGACCTCCCCCCTCAAAGCTCCTGACTCCTTAGCTTTATAATGATACCGTGGGTTCAAAAAATACCCAGTTGCATGTATAGGGCGATGGAGTTGATTGTTCCATCTTTCATCAATGATTGCCCAAATGGGCCATACTTTGCCACTCTATCCTTGTATACCGTCTTTATTTGCTCCTTTGCTTGATCCATAGCCTCATAAATGAAGCCCATAGCCAACCTTTCCCCATCCACCAACTGCAACACCTTAACTAGTGGCTCAGCAAGCTTCACAATCTTTGTTGCCTTTCTCCAAAAAGTTTCTTCATAGACTTCCCTTTTCAATTCTTTGCCTTCCGGTTTGTTAGACCAATTGCTTTGATTCCATTCATCGTTGGAAAACATCTTTTGCAAGTTTCTATGTTGGGAAAGCATAGATTGCAATGTCAAAATATGTGTAGCAAATCTAGTGATGGCAGGCCTAATAATATCCTTGCCCCCAGTGTATTTCCTCATGAGGCTCAAAAGCAATGTATGATTGTAGATAAATTTTGTTATGCTTTTGGCATGATCTATAGTGTTTTTGACCCAATCTAATTTTCCAATATCCTCGAGCATGAGGTCTATGCAATGTGCAGCGCATGGGGTCTAAAAGATGGTCTTGTGTTTTTCCTCTAATAGTTTACCAGCAAGAACATAGTTAGAGGCATTATCTGTGATGATTTGAACAACATTAGCCACCCCCACCTCCTCAACAACCTGATCCAATAGCTAAAATAACAAGTGGCCATCTTTTACCTTATCAGATGCATCAACTGATTTTAAAAACATGGTTCCCTGTGGGCAGAAGACAAGAAATTTTATGATGGTACGGTTTCTTTGATCAGTCCATCCATCTGACATGATGGTACACCCTGTTCTTGCCCATGAGTCCTTGAACTCTTGCAAATACTCATTAATGGATTGAATTTCTTTTTGCAAATGAAACCCCCTTAGCTCATGCATAGTAGGGCCTTTGAAGCCTTTTCCAGCAGCATGTATGGCATCAAACATAGGCTCATAATATGGTGAACGAGAAGCATTAAAGGGGATATCAACATCATACCACCATCTAGCTATGTACTCACAAGTAGTCTCCCTCAATTCTTTCTTCCAATGGTCATCTAAAGTGGGCTGCATTTGAGTTTTACTAACTTCAGGACCATGTGCATCTGATGGAGAGGAGGGAGTGAAATAACTTTTGATAGTCACATCACCCTTTTTCATTCTACCCTTTCCCTTATCTTGAATAGAACCAAAAGAGGGAGGAACATAACGGAAAGGGTTGGATGTACCAGTTTGAGGGATAAAGGAAGAACCCTCAAAATCATAATGGGGGTTGGTAGCCATCATTTTTTGTATCTCCCTCTTCCTCCCAATTTCAGCCTGTATGTCTCTTTACCTAGCCTTTCTTCTTTAAATTTCTCAAAGCTGGCCAACAAATGCTTCCTAATCTCCCCAATTTCTGGTGAGGTACATGGGGTAATTTGGCCTCTAATCCCTGCCAAGTGTTGTTTCAGCCTATTAATGCCCCCAGGACCTTCCTTAATTTTCCTATGGCAAAATTTGCATTGCATTTGACTGTCAACCATTTCAACATATGCCCAAGAAAGATCTCTCGCTCTAGGTGCCATTTTTTGACTAGGAAATGAAAGCAAACAATCTAAAAATGAAAAAAAAAGACATTGATTCAATGTTCATTTCTTTGACAAAAACCACTCTGTAGGCTTTCTAGATATGCACCTAAAATTTAATAAGCAAAAACAGATTTATAGAGGTGAAAAAAAATACCTCCAGGCACAAATTGCCTCCTCAAGCTTGCTCCAAGAATCAGCTCCTCAATGCTGCTCCAAATGGTTGCCCAAGAAGCTCCTCACTCCAGCTACAATGCTCCCCCAAGACTCCTCACTGCTGCTCCAAAAGCAAGCTCAAGACCTGCTCACTAACCCTCAAAGAATTTCTCACTCAAAAGCATGAGATTGCTGTGAGAGAATGAGAGCATTTGAGTGTGTTAAATAGGGTTTGGGAGGGGGTAATGGACCCCAAATAACATTTAGCAAATTCATATAACACCTTGGAGTCCAAACCAATCAGAAAACATCTTAAAAATTCATAAAAAAAATATTAAATCGCTATTTTAACGTGTTATGGGTCGGCTGTTTGTGACTCGGTTGAGTCAATACGGAAACGATCGAGTTGGCCGAGTCAGCCATGACTCGGCCAAACGAGCCATTTTATAGGCCGAGTCACTCTGAAGGGCATCAACTCGGGTCAACTCGGCGCCGTTTTTCAAAACAATGCTACCAATACTTGTTTTGTCAACATGTCTGTGGAATTTTCTTGAGTGTGGGCCTTTTTAAGATCTACTCCACTTCCATCGATTATGTGTCTTATAAATTGGTACTTTATATTAGAATACTTAATCTTACTATGATAAACTAGATTTATATCCAAACGGATAGCTCTTTGACTATCACAATATACAGTTACATTGTCCTGCATTGTTCCAAGCTAACTGAGAAGACCCTCCAACCAAATTGCCTCCTTGCAATGTGAGGCAGTGATATATCCTGCCTTGATAGTGGATGAAGTGATTGTTTCATGAAACTTTGACATCTAATTAATAGATCCTCTGGCAACAGTGAAGATATAACCTGAAGTAGATCTCCTCTTGTCCAAATCACTTGCAAAAGTTGAATCAACATAACTGCAGACATAATCACTATAATTGTCAAAAGTGATGTGATAATGACTTGTGCCTCTAATATGCCAATGTACCCATTTTGCTGAAGTCTAATGCTCTCTTCCTATATTTGCTATGTATCTACATAAAACACCCATTGCATGTGAAATGTTTGGTCTAGTACATACCATCATATACATCAAACTTCCTACTGTATTAGCATATGGTACAAAATACATATAATCCTTTTCTTCCTCACTACTAGGACATAAACCTAAAGAGAGCTTAAAATGGGAAGCTAAATGGATATTTACAGGTTTCACATTATTCATATTGAATTTCACAAGTATTTTCTCAACATACTTCTGTTGTGAAAACCTGAGCTTACCATTTTTCTGTCTTTGTGTATTTCTATGCCCAAGATTTGTTTTGCTACTCCTAGACCCTTCATATCAAAGATCTTATCCATTTGAGTCGTCAACCTAATGATATTGTTCAAAGCCTACAACAATAATATTGTCAACATATGACACCAAGATATTGAATATACCTTTCAAAATTTTGATTTAAACATAATGGTCATACTCACTTCTAGGATAATTTGGGCTCACCATGAAGGAACCAAACTTCTTGTATTTTTTCCTGGGAGACTGCTTCAAGCCATATAACAATTTCTTGAGCTTGTCAGCTAACATTATTGTGTAATTTTGAAGAAATTGCTTTTGGTTGCTCCATATATATCTCGTCATCTAAATCTCCATGTAAAATTATCGTTTTAACATCTAATTTCTCTAACTACAAATTAAGTAAAGCAATTAGTGTCAATATAATATGAATAGATATCGGCTTAACAATTTGTGAAAATATTTCATGGAAATCTACACCTTCCATCCAAGAGTACCGCTTTGCAACCAATCCAGCTTTACACCTTTCAACATTACCATCAACGCCTTTTTTCAATCTATAGACCCACTTACACTCAACAATCCTTCTATCCTTAGGAAGTTCTACTAGGTCCTAAGTTTTGTTTTCTCCCAAGCACCCATCTCTTCTTTCATTTCCATCTTCCATTTAGCATTATCGATATCATTTATTGATTCTTGATAACAAGAAGGTTCCCCATCATCAGTAACTAAAGAAATAGATGAAATCAAATGAATATACCTTTTAGGAGGATTTCTCTTGTGTGTAAATCTTCTCAGTGTTGGTTGTGGAATTTCCACATTTTCTTGAATACCTTAAACATCCATAGATTATTTATCCTCAAAATCTTCTTTCTGCTCCAAAAGTTTATGTTAATGGTTGAGTCCCTAATTGAATTTGTTGATCCTTGATACTTTTTCCTATTTCAAATCAACTTTTATAGTATTTGATTTAATGAGGAGGAATTCATTAAATACTACATCTTTGCTAATGATGATTTTGTGGGTAGTAGGATCCCCCAAACTATACCCCTTAGCTACATCATCATAATTAACAAAGGAACATTTCTTTAGTCTAACTTAGAACACTAATTTTTAGGAGTAAGAGCGTACGCTTCACAATCGAAAATTTTAAAATTTGAATAATCACAAGGATGACTTTTCCATACCTTTATAGGAATCACAATATATTGCAACTGATGGTGATTGATTTACGAGATGACAAGAAAGAGTGATTCCTTCTGCCCACAACTCTTGTTGTAAATTGGCATCGCTTAGCATGTTGCTTTCTTTTTCTAGAAGAGTATTGTTCATGTGTTTTACGATACAATTTTCTTGGGTAATGTATACAATGGTTTTGTGTCTTTTGATCCCAATTTCTTTGTAATCGAATTCTAAAGATGTGAACTCACATATTTTATCCTTTCTTAAACATTTGATTGTACTTCCAGTTCTCTTTTTTATCATAACTTAAAAATTGTTTAAATGTATTAAACACGTCAACGTTTCTTTCCAAAACATAGACTCACATTTTTCTAAAGATATCATGAATGAATGTTACAAAATATGACAATCCTTCGAAAGAAATTGTAGGGGATGACCCCCCAACATCTGAATGGATATAATCAGGAATACCTTTATTGATATGATTTCTTACTTTAAACTTTCGGCCACACTACTTTCCAAATATTCAATGTAGGAATTCAAATTAAAAGATTTTAAACTTGGAAGGAATTTGTGGTTTATTAGTACCTGTAACCCTTTCTCGCTCATATGACCTATTCCTTGATGCCATAAACTAGTGTATTCATTTTCTACCTCAAATACCATTGCTACTTCATTGATTTGAGTACTTCCAACTTGTAAATGTTTCCAATATTTGTAGCCTTCATAACCATCAAAGCACCCTTTGACACCTTTAATGCTTCACCTTGACTTGTAAATTTGTAATCTCAGAAATCCAAAGTCCCAGAGAAATTAAATTCTTCTTTAGGTTAAGCACATGTCTAACCTCTATCAATGTCTTTATAATATCATCAAACATTTTAATTTTGACACTTCCAACCCCAATAAACTTACAAGAAACATTATTTCCCAGAAGAACAATACCATTACCAATAGCTTGATAAGAAGAAAACAAACTTCTATGTGAACACATGATGAGAAGCACTATAATATAATAACCATTATTCAAAGTATTGAGGGACATTACAAATAGTTAAGACTTCATCAACCATACCTAGATTAGATACAATTGGATTTGCTTCCTTTTTGGAATCTTCCTTGGATGCGTGCCTCTTCTAACAATATTTCTTGAGATGTCTTGACTTGTTATAGTACCAATCTTTGAGTTTACTCTTCTTGCCATTTGAATTTGATCTAGATGTACCTCTCGAATTCTCTCCTTTTTCTCTAGACCTACCTCAATCCACCATTATGTTGAGAATTCAATAGGGCAATGATTATGATTAATTCTCTTTACTTGATAACTGCTTGTGATTTCTTTTTACTTATTAGCTTTGTTCCTTATTATTATATGTGTGAAACATCAAACAACTACCAAAAACAAGAAGAACAATGACACAATATATTGGTTGCAAGCCAAGGCCAAAACCTCTCCTCTTGAGAGGAAAACCCTTAAATCTCTTCTCTTCCTTATAGATTCTTCAATTGACAAATTCCATGACCTTATGACTGAGACCAATACCCTCCAAGACCAAGATCAACCTCTTCGGATGGTGTGCCAACTTCGGTCTAGTCAAACCTAGTTAAGTATCTTCCAGTAGCACCTTTTTGAACTCCTGCTCAATATTTTCGGCCTCCTACTGCAAATCTGAAATTTCAGCCTCCCAACAAATGTTGCTGCCACATGTAGGAACTTTGATCTTCTTCTAGAGCCCTCCTCTGACCTTCGCTTGCCTTTCCCTGACTTATGGAGCTTGAGAGTGACCCTTGGCGACCTTCGGTTGACCTCTTTGCCTCTTTTTCTCTAAGATCAAACTTGTAGATGGATGTCCTAGGTCTGATGTAGAAACCCTAGTCCTTTGTAGCACGTGTGAGAGAAATATAGCCCAAACATAAGTCTCCTTTGTCTTCCTTTTTCTTTGCTACCTCTTCCTTCGCTAGAATGAGTAGTGAGTAAGTGTACTTCAAGGAGGACGAGTCCTCTTCTATTTATAGACTCTTCAAGAGTGGACACAACTCTTCCTTTAGGTCGACTTGCCAGCTGCCAGGCCGAATTGGTCTTGGAGGGTATTCCGACACTTTTAAAGACAAAATAATTTTCTTTACAAGTTACAATGTGCCCAGTGGGGTCTTCAACCTATGGCAATGACTCTTTTGACTTCCTGGCCTATGACTAACCCTAGAAGCACTCAATGGGTGCTTGACCTATAAAATAAAAGACCTTGAGTATGAAACCCATGCTCCAAAAGTAATAATAATAATTTTCTTTGATTTCATAATTTACAAGAACAAAAAAATCATTTCATAGTTATGAAGACCGAACCTAGTTACACATTTTTCAACACTCCCTCTTAACTAGGGAGGTATTCATAAGAGATACATGGACATTCTCAATCTGAAGAAATCTCATAATAAGAGTCAGATTGGTAACCCATATGTCTAGCATCATATGAACCAACATTGTCACATAGCAAGGCTTTGACTAACAAATCTATCTCTCCATAAGATCAAAGCACAATGCTGATGAGACTAATGATTTATAGACACCATCATCATTGTCTCTCAAGGTACATACTCCACTCAAGTGTTCACTGAGTATGACCTTCTTTGGACTATTCTTGTCTTGGATATCCAGTCCTCAAAGAATATCGACCCACAACTACTCTTATCTTGGATGCCCTACCTCATCCTCAAAGAGTATTAGATGCTAGATGGTTACCCAATACTCCATTCTATCTTCCTAAGTGAAGACAAGAATGATGTTCCTATCTCTCCCTCTCAACTAGGGAGGATATATCAACCAAGCCAAGCTTGTCTCTCAAGTATACAAGCTTCTTGTTAGGAAGAGATTTTGTTAATATGTCAGCTACCTTCTCATCAATGGAGATATATTGTAGCTGCAACACACCATTTTGTACTAGCTCCCGAATATAGTGATACTTGTTGTTTATATTCTTTGTCTTTCCATGAAATATTGGGTCTTCAAAAAATTGTATACAACTGAAGTTGTCACAATGTATCACTGTAGGATCCATCGGTCCTTCAAATAAGTCAAATAACAACTTTCTTAACCAGACCGCTTCTCTGCTTACTTCACATGCTGCAACATACTCAACCTCAACACTACTTAACACAACTGTGTATTGCTTTCTTCTCATCCATGAGATCACGGAGGATCCCAAACTGAAACATTCTCCTGTAATGCTTCTTCCATCCTGATCGCTGCCTCCCCAGTCAGAATCTATATATCCAATCAAGTGGACATCATTCCTCCTATCATATTTCAGGTAGTAGTGGATAGTCCCTCGTAGATATCTCAGTATATGTTTTGCTGCTATCCAATGATCATGCTTTGGCTCCATTTGGAATTGACTGAGATTGTTTACTACAAAACATATGTCTAGTCGAGTATTCACCAAGTACATCAATGAGCCAATTAGTTGTCTATATTTGGAAGGATCCACAAGGCTTGATTCAAAAATCCTTAATCTCTTTAGGTTTGTGATCATTGGAGTGGTCATAGGTTTGCAATCCATCATGTCAAACTTCTTCAACATCTTGATCACGTACTTTCCTTGACCTAGATAAATTTCATCAAGTCCTTGCCAGACTTCTAGTCCCAAATAGTAATGCATCAACCCTAGATCCTTCATGTCAAATTCTACTGCTAGTTGCTTCTTACATTCTTCAATTTGACCTTCTACACCTATTAAGAGAAGATCATCTACATACATAAGAATGATTATAGGTTCTCCATCTACAACCTTGATATAAAGGTTTGGATCAACATTAATTTTTTTTAAGCCTATTCTTTGTAGGTATGCATCCATTCTAGCATACCATGCCCATGGAGCTTGCTTGAGGCCATATAATGCTTTCTTCAATTTGCAAACATATGCCTTTGTGTCTTTAACTTCAAATCCCAAGGGTTTCTCTATATAAACTTCCTCATCAATTATGCCATTCAGAAACACAGTCTTGACATCCATTTGATGGATGTTCCATCCCATCGATGTTGCTAGAGGCCAATGAATGAATCATTGTATACCTTGTTGATAGAGCAAATGTCTCTTCATAGTCGATGCCTTCTTGTTGAGAGAAGCCCTTAGCGACAAATATTGCCTTATACTTATCTATACTTCCATCTGTCGCATGTTTGATCTTATAGATCCACTTGGAAGTCACCACAGATTTGTCTTCGGGCCTAGGTACAATCTCCCAAGCTCCATTCTTCATTATAGATTGATACTTTTCATTCATGGCATGCTTCCATTCTTGATGATTGACAACCTCTTCAAAGGTGGATGTTTTTACTTCTATTAGTTTTGTCATGTATGCAACATACCTAGAATATCTCTTGGGTTTCTTGCTTTCTCTAAATGAGCCTTTCATAGCACCTGACCTTATGCATCACATAGTGTATATTTCAACCAATTTGGTCTCTTTCTTGTTTGGTGAGGACCACAGGTTGAATGGGTTCACTGGACCCTCATCTTCACGATGATAGTATTCTTCTTTCCTGTTAACTTCTTCTTCAAATTTTGGAAGTTCTTCGTCATTAGATTCCATGGGAAGTGCCTTAAATTTCTTGAATGTGATACTCTCGTCAAATATGACATCTCAACTTACTTTTATATGGTGTCCTTCCTTTATGTAGATTTTATCAGCCTTAGAGGAGTTGTTGTAGCCAACAAATATTCCTCTCGTGCTTGATGTATCCAACTTCTTCCTTTTGTCCTTTAGTATATGAATATATGCGGGACATCCAAATATTAAGAGATGATCTAAGGTTTATTCCCAGTGTATACTTCTTTAGGAGTCATGTTTTCTAATGACCTGTGGGGACTTTGATTTTGAATATATATTTAAATCTTCGTGGCTTCTCCCCACAAAAATTTTGGTTGATCTTGATCATGTAACATCGCCTTTACACTTTCTTCAATAGTTCAGTTCTTTCGTTCTGCAACTCCATTTTGTTCGAGATTATATGGGACTATCAACACCCTCTTATCCCCAGACTCCTTACAGAATGCTATAATCTCCTTGGATGTATACTCTCCTCCATTATCGGATCTTAGTATCTTGATTCTTCTTTTTGTAAGGTTCTCCACTTCAACTTTGAATTCTTGAAATTTTGTAAATACTTCATCCTCACTTTTCATTAAGTAAATCCAGGTCTTTCTTGAATGATCATCTATAAATGTGACATAATATAGATGAGCTCCAAGAGGTTTAGGATTCATAGGGCCACATACATCTGAGTGAATGAGATCTAAGATTTATTTTGACCATGAAGCACTGCTTCCAAATGGTCTCTTGGTTTTCTTACCCGATGCACATCCCTTACATACTCCTTCATTGTCCTCTTTTAGTTTAGGTATTCCATCTACTATGGAACTTAGAGTTGGGAGGATCTTGAAATGAAGATGACCAAATCTTCTATGTCATAGTTCACATGGGCTAATTTCAATGTACACCAATGCTTGAGCTAGAAGAGATATCAACATGTAAAGTCTTCCTTCTCAAATACCAATCATTCTAGCACTCTCTATGCTTGAGTTTTTACTCCATACAACAACCTTTCCATCAATAAAAGCTACTCTATCACCCTTATCCTCTAGACTTGAAATGGAAAGTAAGTTCTTATTCAAACCTGGAACAAATAAGATCTTGTTGAGGTGAATGTTGCTTCCATTTTCCAGCTCTATAGAGGTTGATCCAATACCTCTTATGGGATAGATTTTATATCTCCAAGTTCCACTAAATAAAAAGATTTTGCCTTTGATAAAGTCTTCAACTATTTGTGATGACCTGTCATGTGCCTAGATGCACTACTATCAATTACCAAATGCTCTCGTCTTGGAATGTGCCAATGAGTATCGAGAAGAGACCTTCATTCTTTTCCTTTATTATTTCCTTCTTTGTAGAGAATAAGAGACTCCATGCTTCCTTGATGCTTTTCTTGATATAGCTTGCTACCTTTGAACACTTCTTGATGAACTTCTTCAATGTAGTGGAGATCTTCATGATGCCCTTGGCCAACCTTTTCTCTGATACCATGTTGAGAATTCAACAGGGCAATGATTATGATTAGTTCTCTTTACTTGATAACTACTTGTGATTCCTTTTTACTTATTAGCTTTGTTCCTTATTATTATGTGTGTGAAGCATCAAACAACTACCAAAAACAAGAAGAACAATGACACAATATATAGGTCGCACGTCAGGGCCAAAACCTCTCCTCTTGAGAAGAAAACCATTAAATCTCTTCTCTTCCTTATAGATTCTTCAATTGATGAATTCCATGACCTTAATATTGAGACCAATACCCTCCAAGACCAAGACAAAACTCTTCGGATGACGTGCCAACTTTGATCTAGTCAAACCTAGTCAGATCTCTTCCAGTAGCACCTTTTCAACCTCCTACTGCCAGAATTTCGGCCTCTTACTACAGATCTGAAATTTCGTCCTCCCAACAACTACTATTGCCACACGTAGGAAATTTGATCTTCTTCTAGATTCCTCCTTTGAACTTCACTTTCCTTTCCCTGACTTCTGGAGCTTGAAAGTGACACTTGGTGACCTTTAGTTGACCTCTTTACCTCCTTTTCTCCATGAACGAACTTGTAGATAGATGCCCTAGGTCTATTGCAAAAACCTTAGTCCTCTTTAGCATGTGTGAGAAAGATAGCCTAAACATAGGTCTCCTTCATCTTCCTTCTTCTTTGCTGCCTCTTCCTTCGTCTTCCTTCGCTAGAATGAGTGGTGAGTGAGTGTA
Source organism: Pinus taeda (assembly GCA_000404065.3). Classification (NCBI taxonomy): domain Eukaryota; kingdom Viridiplantae; phylum Streptophyta; class Pinopsida; order Pinales; family Pinaceae; genus Pinus; species Pinus taeda. Next base: position 50,173 of record APFE030231631.1, read on the forward strand.
CTTCAATGAGGATGAGTCCTCTTCGATTTATTGGCTCTTCAAGGGTGGACATGGCTCTTCCTTTAGGCCGACTTGCTAGCTTCCAGGCTGACTTGGTCTTGGAGGGTATTCTAACACCTTTAAAGACAAATAATTTTATTTACAAGTTACAATGTGCCCAGTGGTGTCTTCAACTTATGACAATGACTCTTTTGACTTCTTGACCTAGGACAAACCCTAGAAGCACTCAATGGGTGCTTGACCTATAAAATAAAAGGCCTTGAGCATGAAACCTATGCTCCAAAAATAATAATAATAATTTTCTTTCATTTCATAATTTACAAGAATAAAAATACATTTCATACTTATGAAGACCGAACCTAGTTACATATTTTTCAACACATTACTCCCGAAGAAATTAAATTCTTCTTTATTTCAAGCACATGTATAACCTATGTCAATATCCTTATAATACCATCAAACATTTTAAATTTGATGCGTCCAACCCCAAAAATCTTACAGAAATTGTTGTTTCCCATAAGAACAATACCACTATAAGCAACTGGATAAGAAGAAAACCAACTTCTATATAGACACATGTGATGAGAAACACTCAAATCTAACAACAATTCTTCATAATATTGAGGAATATTATAAATAGATATGACTTCATCGACCATACTTGGACTAGATTCAACTGGATTTGCTTCCTTTGTGGAGTCTTCCTTGGATTCTTACCTCTTCCAATAATATTTTTTGAGATGCCATGATTTGTTACAATACCAATATTTGAGTTTATTCTTCTTTCATTTTGACTTTGATCTAGATGTACCTCTCGACTTCTCTCATTTTTCTTTGAACATACCTCTAGCCACCATTACTTCTGGTGCAAAGTCTTTAATATTGGATTTCCTCCGCACCTCCTTGGACAACAATGCTCCAACAATAAAATCATAGTCTAGGGTATCAATTGTACTAAAGCTAATGGAAGTGACTAAATCATCCCATGATTCAGACAATGAACAAAACAATGTGAATGCCTTATTTTTCTCATTGATTGTAACATCCATACTAGTCAACTAGCATATAAGAGTATTAAATAGATTAAATCATCTGCAATTTTTGTACCTTATTTCATTTTTAGATTGTATAGTTGCCTCTTCAAGAAGATTCAATTTGTTAAGGACTTTGTCATATAAAGACTCTCCATCCAACTTCATAGGCCTACTACTATTATTTCTCTAATAATATTAAACATGACATCATTTGTAAGACATAATTACATGGTGCTTAGAGCTCTTTCATCCAAATCTTCCCATTCTTCATTGGTCATATTTGCAGGTTTCTCCCTCTTGTCATCTAACAACTTATGCAGTCCTTTTTGTAATAAAAAATCCCACATTTTGAGCTTCCATTATTCGAAGTTATTTTTACCATTAAACTTCTCTACCTCAAATTTGACATTAGTTATTTTCGCCATTAATCTCTACATATAGACTCCCTCCAAGTTGATTTTTCTCTTTTTTAACTATGTTGATTTGGAAATATGGAATCAAAAAAATTATGCGTACACTTTCACCAAAGAAAGTAGATCTTGTGGCCCAGACTTGTCTTCTAGAAGTATTGCAAACTTTCACCATTCTTTTTGGTGTGTGTTTTGCATCATGTACTATTTTTTATTGGTGAATATATATATATATATATATATATATATTATATATATATTATATATATATATATATATATATATATATATATTAATATATATATATATATATATATAGATATATTTTTCAATGAAGAAGTCTTACCCACTAGTACATGACCCGAATTGTACTAGTGGGTCAGAGTTCTTCACTATGGCTTCAAGAACAATGTTAACATTTTCTCATCTATATGGCCAGATCACGCGGATTCATGCACCAAATTACTGCTCGAACTCTACTCCATATAAAATCTCTAAGCGACAACTCAAAATAGCGTGGTCCCTTGCAACTCTAACTCTTCCTCGTTTCAGTCACTGGACTTTGACACACGAAACTAACAACGAATAAACCCTTTTCTTGACTACTGGGTGGCCTTTAGAAACAATAGGCATGATGCATTTTTCCAAAAAATGGGCATAATATTGACTTGGGCTCCATGGCCTTTTCACCTTGAGATGATTGAGCTCCATAACCTCTACATTGAATTTCTCTTTTGCACAATGGACATGACATAAATAAGTAAATAGTTAGCATATTTCAACCTCTTGGACCATTTCACACATATTTACACCTTGCTCATTCAACATCTAGGGTTTGGGCTTTGGCTCTTTCTTTATGCAGGTTGGGAATAACATGACGGTTAGGACCATAACGTCTTATCTTCTAACTAGAGCTCTTACCCATATCTTTTTCCTCCTTTCTAAACTCAATGGAAATGGTGTCTAGGATCTCTACTATATCATTCCTCCTCTTCCTCTAACTAGTGCTCTAATACCAACTTTTGGTAATTAGAACCTATATAGAATATTATTTGTAGAAATATAATGACAAAAAGATATCACAGAAGCACTCAGACGACAATGCCCCAACAACAAAATCATCGTCAAGAGTATAAGTCATACTAAAGCTAATAGAAGTGACTAAATGATCGCATGATTAAGGAAATGGACACAACAATGTAAACACCTTATCTTCCTCATCAATATTAACATCTATTACTAGTCAATTGCCATATAAGAGGATTGAATGCACTCAAATGATTTTTATTTCAGTACCTTCTTTCATTTTTAGACTATACAATCGCCTCTTAAGTAGGTTTGATTTGTCATATAAAGGTTGTCCATCTCACTCCATAACCCTATTGTTGTTGCTTTTCCAATAATATTAAACAAGAAATCATCTGTAAGACATAATTGAATGGTATTAAGAGATCTTGAATCTAAATATTCCATTCTTCACTAGTCATAATTGTAAAATTATTCCTCTTGCCATTTAACACCTTATGTAATCCCTGTCGTACTAACAAATCTTATATTTTGAGCTTCCATAATTGGAAATTATTTTTACCATTAAACTTCTCTACCTCAAATTTGCATTCATTATTTTTACCGTCAATCTCTACCCACGGGCTCTAATAACCAACACTTGCAAATTAGGTTGGTTAGAATTATCATGATGTTACTTTGGTGCTTTACACTCAATCGAAAATCCATGCCACACTACCGCATGTTTCTACTTGTGAGCAATGGCTCTTAGGGTTGTAAATTATTTTCATTGTTGAACTAATAGTATGGAGCTTAAGCTCCATTAAATCCATGTATTGTTATAGCTCAACGACTCCCAACTACTAAGGAAGTATTAGGGGAGCATATTGTTCTTCCTATGCACTAAATAGTTCCAACATTTTGTTGAGGAAACTCACAAATGATATCCTTGATAAGATTGTGTCTAGAACCAACCACTATTGGTTTCCCCTATGTGTTAATGTCATATATCAAAACGAAGATGCATTTCTGTACTACCTTGTAGGGGGTCCTAGGGTCTTCTTCTTTAAGAGGTCACTACCCTTCAGATTCCTTGATTTTCCTCTGTCCTTTGTCCATTGAATATTTCTATCTAGACTTTTGTTGGAAAGGAATTTATGTTCCAAATGTCACATAAGGTTCTTGGAGTATTAGGTTATGAAGGAGCCTTTGATGGAAGATTTGTCTTCTAAGAGATTTTCTAGAAGAACAAAATTTTCAACATAGTTGTGTAGGTGCAACCCCCAATATTTTGTGTTTTTGGTTCTTAGATTTGTTATTCAGGCCTTTACTTCCATCATTTGTGGAAGTTCAAACATGGGAAGAGTTGGGAGTTTTGTTGACCATTGAGAGAGAAAAGAGTGGAGAAAAAAGGTGAAAACCATTGGCTAGATAGAACTCACAAAGCGATAGGATTCAAATCCAAAAGTGAAGAAACTAAAGCATAGGGTTAGGAGGTAATTATTGGGGATTGGATCAAGGGATTGGAACCTCACATGTGTTGATATTTTTGTAGAGGGGAGAAGGGAATTCCCATGGTTGCAATAAAGGGAAAGGTATCAATCTTATTAATGATAAATTAATGGGAAAGCCATTAATGAGGGGATAAAATATGTTTATTGACAACTCTACAAGAACAACTAGCCTTTTTTTCTTTTAAACAAATTTATTCTTCATGATTAAGACGGGTGAAACACATGGTGACCCCATTTATTATCAACAACCATATATGCGTGTCATGAGCTATGGTGGTTTGTAAGTTTGCGCGCTCACTTGTGATTGCCACCATAATAGCATGAACCTTAAGCTCCATCAAATCCATGTGCTATTTTATCTCACAGACTTCTAGTTGTTGGGCCAATGTTGAGGGAACATATTGTTGTTTGTGGGCATTCAATAGTTCTAAACATTTAATTGAGGAAACTCATGACAACACTTTGAAACTTGACATTACCCTTCATAAGGTAATCTGCAAAACCAACCACAATTTGTTTCCCTTGCACATCAACTCTAGATATTAAAGTGAATATGGATCTATGTATTGTGTTCTTTGGGGTCTTGGGGTCTTCTTCTTGAACATTGTCCTATCCTTCAACTTCTGTGTTTTCCCCCTCCCCCCATGCTTTATCCATTGGATGATGGTATCTAGACTTTTGTGGGAAAGGTATTTGCATCCCATATACCACTTTAGTGTATATAAGCACAAGCTTACGAAGGAGGGGTGCCACTCCTTGTTGGAGGTCCCATAGCCGAAGGTTAAAAAATTTGGTTGGCCATGGAGAAAGAATAGAGAACAATGCTAGTGAGTGGATAAAACACACAAATCAATATGATTGGAATGTAGAGGTGAAGCAATTGGAGTTCGGGAAAGGGATGAGACATAACCTAACTAGTGAACAATAGATATAAGGATCTGGACCTTAAACACATGGAAAATTTTGCAAAGGGGGAGAAGAGAATCATTAATGGTTGCACAAAGTGAAAAAGTATCAATCCAATTCTACTAAAATGACTAGAGGTATTGTGATAGAAAGCATTGGATGAGCAAAAAAAGAAAAGAAAGATAACTTTATTTAAGTGTAGGAGGACTAATCATAAATGTTTAGGTCATTAATAAGGGGATAAAGAATGCTTATTATCAACATGTTTAAGGACAACTAACCTTTTCCGAAAATATAAATTAACATTGGTATTTGGGAAGGATGAAACCCATGGTGGCTTTAAAGGTTTCATGCCCACTTGTCATTGTCACCGTAACAAAATGGATGTTAAACTCCTTCAAATCCATGTGTCATTGTAGCTTTTAAGCTTCTAGCTGCCATGAAAGTCATAGGGGAACATACCACCCGTCATGGGGATTTAATAGTTCCAACATTCCATTGGGGAACTTAGGACGACATTTTGAAACTTGATATTAGCTTTCATAAGATTATGTCTAAGACCAACCACACTTTATTTTTCATGCACATTAAGGTTATAGATCAAACTGAACATGAATCAATGAATTGTCTTCTCAAAGGTCCCACAATCTTCTATTTCAATTGATTCCTACTTTTTGACTTCTTGATTTCCATCTTGTCCTTCATTTATTGGATGATGGTACCTACAACTTTGTTGGAAGGTATTTATATTCTAAATACCACTAAAAACAAAGTTACCAACTTAACAAGAACTTCATCAAGTTCGTTTTTTTGTTTAAGTCGCATTAACGTTGACTTTTATGCTCATTTTGAAAAGTGATGATGCAACATCACCCTTTTTTTGACATTTTATTTTTTCTTATCAATAAAGTATCATTTTTTTTTCCATATTATTTTAAGTGTTTTTCAAGTTTTTTTCTTTTTTTTCAAATATTAAAATTTTCAATGTTTTTCATGTTTGTCTATTTTCCTTCAAATGTTGGTTTTCAAGTGTTTTTTCAAGTTGGTCTTCTTTTTCTTTTTAAAAGAATTCAAATCTTCGGTTTTTAAGCTTTTTTCAAGTTTGTTTGTTGATTTATTTTTTAAATTTTATTTAAGTTTGGGATTGAAATTTTAAACTAATTGGCATTATGAGCTCGACAACTATGGAAAATAAAATACATAAAATTAACTTTAAATCCAAAAGTCGTATTACTTTTTTTTTAAATGATTTATATTACAAAATAATTAAATTGAGAAAATTTGTAAATAATTTTTTTTTTTTTTTTTTTTTTTTGAAGAAGAAGAAGAAGAAGAAGAAGGAAAAAAAATATATATATAACATTTTTTAAAAATTAATTTACCCTTAAAAATACAAAATATTTAAAAAATAATCAAAATTAAAAAAAAATTAAAAACATACTTAATTAAAAAAAAAAATGTGAAAATTATAAATCAATTTCTTAAACCATTATTATAAATTAAAATAAATAAATAAATATATTTGAAATATAATAAATATAAAAAGATAAATTTAAATGCAAAAAATAAATTTAAATAAATAAGTAAAATTTAGAAAAAAAAATTTAGAAAAGTAAAAGTAAAATAAAATTAAAATAAATTTAAAATTAAAATTAAATTAATAATAATAATAATAATAATAGAAATATAAAACAAGACAAAAATTGACATTTATTTTAATGTTTTTAATTATTTTATGTGTTTTTTGTTTTGTTTTGTTTTTTTCTTTTTTAAGCATTGTCTAACTATTACATGTTTCAGAGTTTTTCGCTGGAATTTGGTGAATTATTTTTGGTCAAATCTTTATCTTTATTGTTTGAAATTGATTTTTGATTGTATATATGGATTCAACAACTTGAAAAACCTCTAGGGCTCTAGGATTGTGGAGAGATCACAACTTAAACTTGTGATACCAACACATCTCTACTAAATTCTAGACAAATTAGATCGAAAAAAATATTGTGAAAACCTCCAAAAACATATAATGATGATGGTGATGATGATTAACATCCACTAAGACTAATGTGGTCTATTAAACCTTAAGAAAGTAACACATTAATTGATATTGTTTAACATTTTATTTCTATGATTGGAAAGAAGGGAGAGAAGCATTCCTAGATCACCATAGTCTTGTTGACTTAGCAAGTCAGGAAGGTTAGCAAAGATTTTGAAAATTAGAACAAATGTGAGTAAGAGTTGGGCATTCCAAAAGAAAGTGATTTTCATCTTCAACCCTCTTAGTATTGTAAAGGTGACAAACTCGTCCATCCCAAGGTGTCTTGGGAATAGACCAATGCTTGATTTCGCTTTGAAGCTCATGAGAATTAGTTCTTTTCTTGAAAATGTTCATTTTCTTCTTAGCATTGGTTAAGAAATAAAGATAATTTTGATTTTTGAGATTGGGGTTGATCACCTCCTTATAATACCTTAGCTTCATTTTCCCCTCTAACTCGTTATCATCCACAACTTATCCTTAAATTTGGACGTTATAATATTTTTAATATTATAACAAATTAGGGATGGCAAGAGTGGGAGGGGTGATCCTTAGTCTCAATGAAAAAACTGAGATTCAATATGCTTGGGGGTTGGACGTTGCTACCAACAATCAACCTAAATTTTTTTCTCTCTAGAAAGGATATAACTATCGATTGAAAAGAAAAGATTAAATCTCATGGTTTTGGAGATTCACTAATTGTAATCTGGTAAGGGAAGCAAAAATATCCCATAATAACAATCTCCCCCTTATATTGCATAGGATTTCTATTCAACTTCATAAATTTGAAAAGATTGAATTCTTTCATGTCCTAAGGCACCTAAATTCTTTAGCGCATGCATTGGCCAATAAAGGGACAAGTATGGATCAAGGCATGTTAGAGTTGAATAATAAAATTCTCTCAAATACCCCATTGCCATGACCTCTTTATTTGGAAAAGATGAAATAATCAAGGGCCCCAAAGATCTTTTAAGCATATTGATATATGAGGAAATTTGAGATCAAGAGCACTTGTGGATGGTTATGAATTCAGCCCCTTGTTTGACGGAGTTCTTTAAGGTTCATCGACATCCATTTACTACTTCGTCCCACATGGAATCCTTTCTGTATTTCTGTTCAAACTGCTTGCACAAATGGAACATGATCCCAATTTATCAAGTGTACAAGTGTCTTGATATCATCTTGAACAACATCAAATTATGGATTTTTAAAGGACCGAGATCATCAACTTTGCGACCTCATTCATTTCACCTTGCATCATCATTAATTCTTCACTCTCTCTGTATCTATTCATACTCCCTACAAACATTTCGAAGCAATTTGAGATCGGGCGATTCAGTCAAGTAATTAATAGTTGTAAGGAGAATGTACATCGGTCGAGAAGGAAGTGACATGCTTGGCTTCAAGCTTCCTAACACCTATATAATGATAAGCAAGCACTACTTAGCTATGTCGAAGATAATTAGTAAGGGAGGTTATAGCATCATAACAAACTTGGTGATTAGAGACAATTATTGTGCGCTAAGAAGAACGACTCCATTTTGGAGTCACATTTCATCTAGGTGCAGTCTCCCCATGGAGAATATAGGTTCTTCTTCCCATGATACTAAGCAGGTGGATGTGAATTCTCTCCTAGATAGGATTCTTATAGCCACGGCAGGCCTTCTGAGCAATTTCAATCAACGGAACGAGGCAAACGAGAAGGCACAAAAATCCTTTCAGACACCTATCAACACTAAATTGGAATTGATGCAAATTAAATGGAACAATTTCAAAGTGAAAATTGAACTGAGCTAGTTGTATTAAATTGCAAAGTGGTCGAGTTGGAAGAGACTTATGTGATAGGAGTGCACTTGAAAATAGTAGAGGTCGAAGCTAGTGAATTCTCAATGCGGAAAAAAGAAAGTGAGTCCCAGGTCCGAGTGACATGTTTGACTGATGAAATGTTTAGAAAATAGTCTAGAATGATAGGTTAGCCATCTGTTAGTTGGACCTTTTTATTTTAATTTGACTGATTCTATGTAAGTTTTGTTTGTTACAAAGGGTATTTTATAGAGAATAGGATAGGGATCTCTTTAGTAGCATAGGAAAAAAGTGCCATAAGAACAAGCTTCATTGTTTTGGACTTTTGAAGGCAGAATCATCATGGATTTGGATGAAATATGTAAGGGTTCTAGCCCAAATCCAACTTATGTTTTTAATAGAAAATCTTTAACCGTCCCTTTGAAAAAATACTATAACAGATAAAAGTTGGGATTTTTTTTTAATATAAGGGTTTTTTTTGTTTAATTTAAAATTTTGATTCTTTTTTTTAATTAAAAGATTTTAAAAACCTTTGTTATGCTAAGTGCTTTTTTATGATTTTGTTATATAGTGACAATTTTCTAGACCATAGTTAAAAATTGTTGCAATTTTAATACGCCATTAAAAATAAGGTGCCATTATAGTCATAGTTTCCGTTTTGATGGTTGATTTTTATGTTTTGGTTATGATGGTACAAGTTGTCGTAGGTTAAGATTTCAAATGAGTTATCATTTTAACCAAAAAATAAAATAAAAAACTCTTGGTAGAACTATTCTATGATTTAGAAAGAAGAAAAAACAAAAAACTCTTGGTAGAGCCACTCTATGATTTAAGTGTTGACTTTTAAGGCTTTTCGTATTCATGATATTTTCTCTTTAGTGCCATGGTTGAAAAATTGTTTGAATTTTGAGGTTTTTTTAGTCATGATATTTGGTTTTTAATGCCATGGTTGAAAAATGTTGGAATTTTAACACTAAAAAAAGAGTGGTGTTGTATCATCATTTTTGCATTTGGTGGGGTTTTTCATGTTTGTTATGCAAAAATATGGATATTTAGGTTTAAAATTCTCGTTTTGAGGTCACATTTCTCATGCAGTTGATAACTTTGTTTTAAGGCTCTTTAAGCATGAGGTTATGGAGGAGGGGTGCCACCACTTACATTTGTTCATTGTTGGTCAACCACCTGGCACATGCATACACAATAACCCCTGTCTTACAATGTATCGTATATGAGGTGTTGGTCTCAATAACCAACTTACTAATAGTGGGTGGGGCTTCCCCACTTACTTACCTTTTGTTCAGTTAGAGAAAATATTTGTTCAATTTTCTTTTGTTCGATTGGAAGATCCAAAAGGGGAAAGGTTAAGACTTTGGTTAAAGAGTGGAGGAAAAGAGAGAGCAACACTAGTGGATAGATAGAACACACAAAGCAATAGGATTGGAATGCAGAGGTAAATGAACTAAAGTATCAGATAGGGATGAGACATAGGGTAACTAGAGGGGAGTGGATCCTATTGTACCTTAAGAAACCAATTTCCTGGCTGTAGAGAAATTGTGCTTAAGACATTAATAAATATTATTTATTATCACTTATTTATCACTTTATTGTTTGTTGTGTCCTCAAATGAAGGCCCTAGAACACTAGGTCTTTAACCTTTAATACATGTATGACTAGAACATCTCAGAATGCCATTTGTTGCTAGATACAAATGATGAATGAAGAAAGCTAAGTTAAAGATAATATGTTGATCTTTCACAGAAACTATTATCCGTCACTTAGAAGAATTATGAAAATGAGAAATGAATCATAGACAATATGCTGCTTAATGCAGAAACTACTATCTGTGACCCTTGGAGAAGTTAAAGATAATATGTTGATCTTTCATGGAAACTATTATCTATAACTTAGAAAGGAAGGTGGATACTTCAAGTATAGGAGTGCTCTTTTAAGGAATTTTAACTTTATCTACATAAGCAAATAAAGGCTTGCAACTTCATTACTATACTTGAAAGAAGAAAACATAAGATGACACATAACAGAGAGGGTTACAAAATTATCCCCAACAATTCATGGAAATTTTTGATTCTTTCATTAATCAACAATTATATTAGGAATACAGTGGCCTAGTCTCTAGGTTCTCCAAAATTCAAACAACTCTTTCTCTGTAATTTTTCCTCCTTTCATACATTTGTGAAACAGTTGCTGATCTCTGAAATATCAAACTGCTAAACTGTTTCGCTAACTATCTGAATTAAAAACTATTACAGAATTTACAGAGGTTAAAAGACACCTCAAAGAACATGAAATAATAGGAAAATAACTGAACTTCGAAGATGACATTAACTATTGGCTTACTCTGTTAATCGGCCGTTGGGTTCTTCTGTATATTCTTAAATAATGATTAATCCATTTTAGTCGTGATAAACTATGTTAGTCGTGCTTAAATATGGACTTATGTATGTATTAGGCGTTTTGATTGGCCAAAACACCAAGAAATTCGACCAACTGCCTTTTTCTTCAATTTTGGCTTTAACACTGATTTTTTCGTTTACACAGCGAAATCAACGCAAAACATACAAAGCGGAACTGAAAGGATTTAACCTAATTTAATAAATCTATCAGATCCGCCTGTTCAACGCTCCGTTGACTTCCCATTATAAAATGCAATCGGCGCTATCAAACGTTGTATTGACCCAATCCTTAACAAAACCACGATATAACGGATGCGCCAGATAATGTATAGACTATCAGGTCTAGAAACTTTATCGCAAATCGCAATCGGTAATTTAACTAACACCCATTGCTCCGCGGAACCATCGGGCTTTTAAATATAATATATATATTTCGGGTTCGGCCCGCAATCGCAAATCACAATCTGCATAGCCATATACATTTATATTAAGTGTTATGTGATGATCGCAGACCCGCCAGGGTTTATAAATCATAATATGTATACGCTTCGGGTCCGAATTTTCTATTATAATCCTTTATAATAGAAATACATATAAAATTGCGTAAACAAAATATATATGAAGGGCTTTTGATATAGCGGACTCGCCGGAGCTATTAAACACATTATATAAACTATCGGGTCCGGCCCTTATCGCGGATCGCAATCGGCGCTTGTCAGCAGAACCAATCATCCATAATCATTACATACCCGTCGAACTTTTAAACACAACATATATATTTCGGGTCCAGTGTTAACACTTTAACACTTGTTTCCTTTGTAAATCCGATATATTTCTTTATTTCTTTCTCGTTTCGATATGCACTTATATAATGATATATATAGATATATTGGGTCTAGCTCCATATAACCATTTATATAATGACTTGTTTTGTTTATATAGCAACTTTGGCTACTGCGGGGCCGATTCTTTTACTATTCTTTTAGCAATTCCGCTATGTCACTTCTTCATCTTGCTTTTATCTCTTTTTAAAGATATTTTCAAGTGATTTTTGGATGAAATATGAATATTAAAGGCAACACAAAATACATGTTACAACCTATCCAATGATTCAAACCTCACAGATGCAGAGATATTTGAATAGAGGGAGAAGCGAGTGCCCATGGTTGCATAGAGGGGAAATATGTCAATCCTAGTAATGTTAAAGCCATTGAAAGGTCTTGAGGAGGAAAGTATTAAATGTGTAAAAGAAAGATAACTTTGTTTCAATGCAAGAGGATTAATCATGAATGATTACATCATTAAAGAGGGGATAAAACCTGTTTATTATCAAGATCCATAAGGACAAATTTCCTTTTCCAAAAATACAAATTGGCCCTTAGTGGTTGAGAAGGGTGAAACTCATGGTGCCCCTACCTATTACCAACAACCACATTTTCAAACCAACCAACTAGCTTGTTAAGCATGTGTGGCACATGGATAAAGGTGACATGATGGATGTGCTTTGTAAGGGAGTGGAAAATGCCTTCTATTACCAACGAGACACACCCTTGCTTGACTAACTGCCAAGGAGATCAATGCCTACTTTGGAGTTGCTTACTAGTGCTTCCATTGCCATGTGTTTATTTGTCTTCAACCCAATGTAAAGTCTGAGTATGCTCTAATTAAGCACCCTTGGTTGTGTCTAATGGTGCTTCCATAGCCATCATGTCCTTGGTTACCTCTTGAGGCTCCATTAAAGCTAAGTTTACACAGAAAATGTTGCAAATTTCAAAACATTGATACCATTGTTCTATGTTATGTTTCTATGGGATGAACCTCTTCCATGATGTCAACACCACCTTGGGTGAAAATTTAGGGGTTAATACTATCATTTAAATGTGAAATGTTATCATATTAATTAAGTGTTGTAGTGTGATCCTTGTTGTGGCACCTATATCCTTAAATAAAATGCTCAATCATTCCTTGATGTTTATTGAAAAGGATGTCTTAGGATGAGAACTTTCATTTACACTATAGTTTCCATTTGATATTAGAGGCAATTGTTCTTCCTCCTTCTCTTTCACTTCTTTCTTTTATCATTTTCTAATTAATTTGTCACTGGGGTGCAAATCGAAAGAAATTTTAAACATTGTGGGATTGATTAGGTTATGGAAGCATAAGCACAAGCATAAAAAAAATGAAGCAAGGAAAATAATAAATTAAACACAAATCAATATAGAATGAAGCATTGTTCATTATTATGTAAAAGTTTAGTGCATTTCTATGAGGTAAAGAGCATGAAAAAATTATGCTTTACTGAATTGAGGCTTCTGTGATCCATATCAATTTTATGAGAGATTTTTCAGCGTAAATCACAGGAAATTTCATTTATCGACGCGTTTCAAACCAACCAGTGTGGTTCATCGTCAGGACAAGTTAAAGAGTCAGATCTAGCTTTGCATATTAAAGAGTCAGAGTAGAACATCCAACGGCTATATTTCTTGACCAAGCAACGACTATATTGACCAACGGCTTGGTCAATAAATATAGCCGTTGGATGTTCTGCTCTGACTATTTAATATGCAAAGCTAGATCTAACTCTTTAACTTGTCCTGACGATGAACCACACTGGTTGGTTCGAAACGCATCGACAAATGAAATTTCATGTGATTTACGCCGAAAAATCTCTCATAAAATATACTTTTCTATTACATTATGTTTTATATCATACATTTTATACACAAATTAAATATTAGGTATAAAGTGTCCATTTGACTTATAAAGGTGGTTTACTTTCTTCACTACCAATGATTGTTCATATCCTAGCATATCATATGTTGTTGACATGTGGGTGCTATTACCCACCACCTATGGGTAATATCCTTTGGAGAAACGTTTTATCCTAGATGGTACTCAACCGACAGCCCCTTGCAACACCCAAATAGCTTGATGTGCCACTTTCTCCGCCACCTGAGCCAAGCATATGCTCCCTCACCCATCTGTCATGATCGTATGTTTTAAGGTGGGCCTTCTAACCTCGAAGGTATGGCTTTTCATTATGTAGTTAGGTAATTTTGCTTACTTATCATGGACACTTTTGGGCATGGATTGGTGGGGGGATTCAACAGAAAGAGTGGCCTTGGTTTGTACTCCTGTCTCCTCTATCCATTTTGATGGTTAAACTTGTATCCTAGCTCCGTGGGATCTCCTTATTGGCTACTAGCTTTAGGGGTGGCACTACATGGAAAACGTCAATTTTGGTTGTGTGGTCCCACTCCTTGACACCATATACATCATTCCCCCTCCACTCATTATAACCCCATTCACCATATTTCCCATATGGGTCCACATTTGTTCATTGTGTCCATAAGGACTTAGCCTCCCCCTCCCCTTATCCACACCATGGGTCAAGCTTGGAATGATGCCTTAAAGGTTGATACCACTAAAAAGAAAAGAAAAAACGTAATTTGGCCACTCTCGACAATAAATGTACCATAAAATGCAAAAGATGGTCAAGAAAAAAACATTTAGCACGTGGGCAAAAGCCAAACATGAGCTCTACCCCTATCATTATGGCCATCACCCTAGTTCCTAAGGTCCCTCATATCAACCCCTTCCATCAGTAAGGAAACCATGATTGTCCCAACCCTCAGTGGGCGATGAATTCTCCCACCTTAAAGGGGTATCCACTACTATATCTTACACATCATGCTCTCATCCTGTAGAGCCTCGAGCAGTTATAAAACAAAAATCAATAGAAGGCAAAAGGCATATGAAGAAGGGTGGAAAAATAAAGGTCGGGGCAACTCATGCACCACGATTGTTCCCTCCTACATTCATATACCCAAGTGCGGGCTTCCCTTATTATAACTACCCTTCTAATGTGGCATGTGGCTTGGAACCTTCCCCTAACGCCCCACTTTGTTCCACTATTATATCGTATGCTACTGCGATTTGATGGATGTACCATGGATATGTCATCCCCTTAGAGGCTGAAACCACCTAATAGGGTCCTTGGTTAACCTTCTTCTTAAACTTGGAGACACTTGTACTCTCTAAAGCCCACTATGGAAGGGCATGCCACCATGAAGTGTCCACCTAGTTCCATTATTTGTAAGCTCATTTATTCAATTTCACTAATGTTTGGTTGTAATGGAAGGTGAGGGGGCGTGTTGGATCTTATACAGGATTGTAGGTGGGTCTTCATCTTGGGTTTGGTTGCCCTATACAGAGTCCAAGCCCTCAAGAGGGTCATATTGACATTTGTAGGGTGAGTGTTGAGAGCGACAAGTCTCCACCATAGCAAAGAGCAGATTGCCACTTCATGGGATCCTTCAATGCCACCTATTTCTTGTTTGTGTTCCACCTATTAGACAATGATGATGAAACTGGACCACCTTGCGCAACCGTATCCACTCTTGCACCACACACATAGCAACTGACCTAGGGCCCAGATGAGGGTGTGTCTCATTATGGGAGACAATAGGAGGGCCTGCACATTCTTCTATCCCTTACAGATGGGATACATTCTTCTTCAATCCATTTGGAGACCCATGAGGATGTTCTATGCCCCCATAGCCACTTGGGGGCACCACAGGTCATTTGCTTGGATATCAAGAGGCCAACCTCTTTATCACTATGTTTGGAGCTCATTCATTCATCTTGGAACACATTGGACTCCATTAGACCTCTTTAGTGTGTTGAAGAATGTAACTAGTGTCCGTCTTCATAATTATATTTGAGTCATGATGTAATGTATTTGTCAAAAGAAAGAAAAATAAATTTTATTATTATATAAACTGACTTATTAAAGCACGGGTTTCATGCTTGGGTCAATTGTTTTTAGGTCAAAGCCTCCATTTAAGTCTTCTAGGGTTTATGTCTAATATCCTTGTGCATGTCATAATGTAAAAGACCCTTCTTGGGCTCTACTTGTCAAAAAAGAAAATTGTTTTAATGTAAATTAGGTCTTCTAGGCCTCTGCCACCAAGTTAGCCTCAAATTGGAAATGTCAGCCTAACTGAGGGGCATAAACTCCTATATAAAGGCAAAAAATCGACCTCATTTGACACTCTCACTCATCAAGTTCGATCCCAATCTTTTGGGGCCATAAAAAGTGCAAAAATTCAAGGGAAGAAGAGGAAAGGGCTAACGAAGGAGAAGGAGGTCTCTAACAAGCACAAGAAGTCGAAATTTTCTCTCTCTTTCTCACATGTGAAGTTGTTGAATTGTTGGAGGGGCCGAAACTACAGTGCTGAAGATGGGAAGAATTTCTGAGTTGCTGGGGGGGCCGAAATTTTGGATAATTGTTGGGTTATAACTGTTGTACAAGAAGAGACTATCGAAGGTTACTGAATTTCATTGGAATGTTGAATTGGTGGAGGAGGAAGGTCTTTGGGTCTAAGGTCTTAGCCTATCTCAATTTGAATTTACTAAATGGAAGATTTTGATTGCCTTTTCCCTTATAAATGAGTTTTAGTCTTGGCTGAGTGCCTACTTTTGGTGTCCTTTTTGCTTTGATGATTATTTGATGAGAAGAAAATACAAGAAGAACATAAAGAAGTTAAGAAGAACATAATAATATCACAAGTAATTATCAACATAAGAAAATATTTTTGCCTTTCCGATTTTCTAACATGGTATCAGAGCTAAGGTGAAGTAGAAGGGAAAAGGTAGACTGAATATCTATTGAAGAAAATGGGGATCAACCAAAGGTCATTAAGGAAAAGGATTATGTAAGAAGATAATTCTACTACCTACATGAACTATGTCAACTTCAATGAAGGGAGAAAACAAGCTAGAAGGAGCCTCCAACTATAGGGCATGGAAAAAGAGGATAGATCTTATCCTCAAAAAGCACAAAGTCTTGAATCTTGTTTAAGGAAAAGTCAAGAAGCCTATTGATGAAGCAAGGAAAGATAAGTTCAAAGAGACCAAAATCTTGGCCATGAATCTAATAGTGGATGGAGTAAAGGAAAACCTAATTCTATACATATCGAACATAGTTTCTACTCAAGAAATGTATGATGCTCTCTCCAAATTACTCATCATCAAGAACATTGGTCAAATAGCAAGCCTAAAAAACGAGTTAAGAACTATTAAGATGGCGAAAGATGATATTGTATCATCCTACTTTATAAGAATATCTGGAATCATATATGAACTCCAAGCAATAGATGAAATTGTACCGGAAAAAGAGTTCGTAATTACCGCTCTTCTAGGACTATCAAAATCTTGGAGTGCTTTTGCATCGGGACTTAATAGTTGGAAGGATGCTCCAACGTTTGAACAAATGTGGAATGCATGCAATCAAGAAGAAGCCTGAATATCATTAGTAAACAACAAAAAGAAATATGAAGAAGAAAATACCTCTAATGCCTATTTTGCTCATCATAAGAAAAAGGGAACTTTCAAGAAGTTCAAAGGACCAAAGAATAAAGTTGACTTATCCAAAATTGAATGTTACAATTGTCATAAGATGGGTCATTACAATAATCAATGTCTTAAGAATCCAACGAATAAGATGAAAGATAGGGAACAAGCAAATATTACTGATGAAGCTCCACCTAAGAAGAACAAGATTGTGAATCAAAAGTCAAGGACTTGTACTACTAAATCCTCTCCTACATGTCTTTATTAGTCTTGTATTGTTTTCCTTTATGTTTTTATTTCTAGAGGGTATAGGTCTAACATGTCTTGTTAGAACATTTTTGAATTATTTTGGTAAGTTGTAGGTCTCCCTCAAGATTGGATTAAGAGGGAGCCTTCACCATTTTACCAAAAGATAAGTATCTTGTTCCACGTCTCCCCTTTTATGTTTGGTTTCCCTCTCATATCAAGATTTGTTTGTATTATATGCTAATAACCTTTTGTATTTTCCTTGGTGGGAAAGATTACAGAATACACAAAGGTTATGGAGGAGACTTCAAAGGATAAAAGCATGGAAGAAGGTGCAAAGGAAGCCCTTCAATAATTAATTTCCTACAAGGTTTTTAAAGGATCAACTCAAGGTATGTCTTAGACTATAAGCTTTGTTATAAAGGTATGCTCATTCTTCTTTTGAAATTTGCTTTGCATTACTGACATCGTTATGTCTAGGGTTTTGAATCCTAAAGGATTCTTGTTATGGTGATTAATCATTATATTAAATCTACCCTCGTCATATTATCATTTTGATCATTCTTGTGTAACCTTAACCTTTAGGGTTCACTATAAAACCCTAACCTCTTAATGCTAAGGGTATGTCTACAATGTTGAAACCCTAGCCTTATTAGGGTTGTTGATAAAGTCCAGAAATCCTATTCTTTTGATGTTTAGAGTTTTGGTATAGTTATTAGGGTTTATGAAAAAACCCCTATAATATTTATAGTAAGATCGTAGGAATGAAACCCTAAGTGTATAATCATCAATATGATCGAAACCCTAGATGTGTATATACGAGTATGCTAACTTAATTATTGATAGTCATGCTTTAGTTTGTAAAATCTAGGGTTTGTAACAAAAACCTAGTAAAGATCAATGTTCTAGGATATGATATTGTTTTCCGATGCGATTTAGTTTTGATAAAATCTAGGGGTTGCAACAAACCCTAGTAGAGTCTAACATGTAAATTGTTGAACCCTTAGATGTATAGTAGGATCGTTATCGCAGGCTTCGTACCTCGAAGTTGGAGTCTAGGTTTTATGACAAAACCCTAGCAAGAAGTTGAAGTCTAGTATGTAAAAAGATATGTCTCTTGATAATTATGAACCTAACTAGGTTTAGGTATTTGATGTCTAAAGTTTAAACATTTGTTGCTTCCATTGTATTGACATGATAAACATATTATAGTTGTCTTCATGCTTCTGTATATCTGTATATGGTTGTACTTATTGTTAAAGATTTGCAGGTACATAATCTTCAAGATATTCGTAAGTTGAAGATGATAATGATGAGCATGATGAAGGAAGCTATTAGAATGATGATGATCAAAATGACCTTGAGCCCATAAGAAAGAAAGGAAGTCATGAAAGAATGAAGTTTTTTGATGCCGTGATCTCCCAAAGTTGAGAGGGAGCTTGGATAAAAGAAAGGGTATATCTCTCCAGTTGAGTGGGAGGAATATTATGACAATCATAACCTTGAAGTAAAGAATTAAACTGAATGAATGAAAGTGCTATAAATGAATGTTCATGATTCATGAAGTTAGAAGATTTGAGGATGTATTTGGCTTTGCTAAAGAAATGAAGGAAAGATGCAAGCTTCCGACAAATTGTATGTGGATAACTTGATGATGAAAGCAACATCAGAATGATTGAGGACCCTGAAGGTTTATGTTTATCTATATTTTAAAGTTTATCACTAATTGGGGTTTGTAATTGTGTAGGATCTCTCCATAAAAGAGTGAATGTTTGAAGCATACTTGGACAAATGGATATATCTTATTTAGTTTATTAGGGAGAGATCAAGAATCTAATGGTAAGATGCTTGTGAGGACATGCAGCCGACCTGTGTGTTGATGTCTAGATCCTGAAGAGGAGGGCGGCGTTGATCATGGAGCTCCAACCTTGGACATGCACCTAGATCCTTGGGTTGGTGGTAGAGATTAAAATCTTGATGGTACCTAGAGTGGCTAAAGTTTGAGTCCCTTAGTCCCACCCAGATAGAATGCCATGGTCAGGTATATAGTCTGTAGCATTGAGTGTGCTATGACTCTTCATAGAACATATCATCTTGAGATATTCCATGTACCTATGTATATATGTAATTATAAATACCTCCCTAGTTAAGAGGGAGTGTTGAAGAATGTAACTAGTGTCGATCTTCATAATTATATTTGAGTCATGATGTAATCTATTTGTCAAAAGAAAGAAAAGAAAATTCTATTATTATAGAAATTGACTTATCAAAGCATGGGTTTCATGCTTGGGTCAATTATTTTTTAGATCAAAGCCTCCATTGAAGGCTTCTAGGGTTTATGTATAATATCCTTGTCCATATCATAATGTAAATGACCCTTTTTGGGCTCTACTTGTCAAAAAAAAATATTTTAATGTAAATTAGGTCTTCTAGGCCTCCTCCACGAAGTCGGCCTCAAACTGGACACATTGGCCTAATTGAGGGGCAAAATTTCCTATATAAATGCAAGAACTCGACCTCATTTGACACTCTCACTCATCAAGTTTGATCTAAATCTTTTGGGGCCAGAAAAAGTGCAAAATTCAAGGGAAGAAGAGGAAAGGGACAATGAAGGAGGAGGAGGTCTCTAACAAGCACATGAAGTTGAAATTTTTTTCTCTCTCTCTCACACGTGTGAAGTTGCTAGAGGGGCCGAAACTGTAGCATTGTAGCTGGGCTGAAATTTTGAGGTGTTGGGGGGCCGAAATTCTGGATAGTTTCTAGGTTATAATTGTTGGACAAGAAGAGACTATTGAAGGTTGTTGAATTTCATTGGAAGGCTGACTTGGTCGAGGAGGAAGGCCTTTGGGTCTAAGGTCTTGGTTAATATAAATTTGAATTTTCTAAGTTGAAGAGTTTGACTGGGTTTTCCCCTACAAAGGGGTTTTAGCCCTAGTTGAGTGCCTACTTCTGGTGTCCTTGATCTTCATGTTTTTGCTTTGATGATTGCTTAATGAGAAGAAGACAAAAAATAAATATTAATATCACAAGTAATTATCAACATAAGAAAATCTTTCTACCTTTCCAATTTTCTAAAACAATGGTCCTTCAACCTATTGTATCTATTATGTCGCCCTTTTTGAGGATTATTTTTGTATTATGGACCTATCTCGGCATGCTTGTCACCAAGGAATGCTATTTTTGCACATTATTTTATTAGTTAGGGCATTATTAGGCCTTATTAGGCAATTCAAACCCCTTAGGGAGGATATATATTGATGTGATGATCATTCCATTTGATCATCACTTAGATTTGGACTTGTATCTCTTCTTGAGAATTTCACTAGCCTTATTGATGGACAAATTGGATTATTGATGCATATCAATGTTTGGAAGAGATTATCTTTTGTCTTGGAGCTTCGATTTTCTTGCCTATTGATGATTGGAGGATTTTCACTACACTTGTAAGTGTCATTTTCGTGGTTTATTTCTCATGTCTTGTCACTTGTGCAATTTATGAAGATTTTCGCTCATGAAGTTGGTATAGCTGCCTTAATGAAATGTGAATTTGTTGAACTTATCTTTGTGAGAGTTTTCCATATGTTTCATGCAGAAGTATGGTGAACAAATGTCCTAGGGGTATATGATTATTCATTATTACCTTGATAAGTCATCAATTGTAGCGTCAAAGAAGTATAAACTTTCCTAATGACCTAGTTGCTACCTCTAGGGCCATGCAAAGTTGCTAGGAGACTCCTTGATTGGGTATAAGAAATATTTAAAATTAGATTACATTGACTCAATTCTCCCAATAGACTAGGCACTAGTCTAGTCTTAGGTGATCATCAAAACGAAGGTTTCTTTCACCTCATCTCCTCCTTTGTAAACCCTAACCTTAATAGGTATCCCAGGGAATCACACGAAATTAAATGTAGCCATTCAAAATTCATGAAACTTAGTCAAGCACTGTGTTATGTCCCTCAAATGTCCTCCAATTTTGAAGCTATTCCGGCCTCGAAATTTCAAGTTATCTCAAACCATAGCTCAAAGACCGTTTATTCGCCATGCTTCCTTTGGTTAGTAGTTTCATTAAGGATCATTGCATTAAGCATTAAAGCCAAAATTTATCACCTTAATCCTTTTCTTCTCCCTCACTTGGACCAACCCCATTTGTTTGAAGTTTCCCCTCAACCCCTTGACCTTGTTTGGGTCCACTAGGGCTTCTTTGCAGTCTCGTAACCTTGCCACTCAAATTTCACAAGGATTGCTTGGAATCCCTATAATTCTAGGATTAATTGGTTTGGGGCACTTCACATCAAGAAATTCCCCTCATCCTGAGGACTAGGTCTCCTTCTATCCCTTGTTGGAGAGTCATTCATCTTGATTGTAAAGAAAACATTCCCCGTCATTAGAGTCTTTCCAGTGAATAGGCTCTTGGAATCACTACCTTCACACCATTGATCTATCCCTCGTAGTGACTTCCCTAATACCAAGACTCCTCCCATCAATGAAAGTTTGTAAAGAGCAATGAGATTTAGTTGAGGTGATAATGGGCTATTGCTCCATTGTTGCCCCTTGACCAGTAGTTGCTCTTTAGAAACCCCTGCTAGTTTAAGCAGAAACAAGTGCAATGATCCCAATGATGGTTATATCTTTTTCATGTGTAAGGCTATGAAGTGGGAAGGAATTGGTCATTGAGGTGGTTGTGCATCAATTGTTATGGTGGGCACAATTGATCAACTTCTTAGAGGCATAAATTTTAGATTATAGCTTGGAGTTGCAACAACTTCAAGTATGAATTGGAAATCTTGGAGTGATACCTACAATGTGGAGGAGCTCAAATCCTTTTTAGACACTTTTAGACCCTAAAAACTACTTTGAAAGTGTCTAAAACTAAAAATTTCATTTTTTATTTTTTTTTAAACTCAAAATCATAAAAATTTGTATTCATCAAGTTATAAAAATTGATTAAAATAATATTCTTCTCACTCTTGAGACTCTATGGAGTGGAAAACTAGAGTTATGACCTTTTGGGTCATTTTTAGGATTGATCTTGAACCATATTAAGTATGGTGAAAATTGAAAATGCACACTTTAGGGACCAACATTTTTTGGTGTCAAAACTTAGCCAAAATGGCATGGGAGTGTTGTCACACTATTCCTCTAGTTAATAGCTTTGCAAAAGTCCAAAGAACACCTCAATTGGGGTTCACTTGAGAAATATTTGGCTATGACCAATTGATTATTTCTTTGACCACTAGAACACTAAGTGGAGCCCATGCCAATCCTTATTAATCACACTTGTGCACCTAGCCATGCATATTCTTTCAAGAAGATTATAAAAGTTCCAAAGAATATATCTCTAATTAGAAGTTGGGGTATGCAAAATCCCTAGACCTAATCCTAGTGTTAAAACTTTAAATTCTACAAGATAAAAAGGGTTCTATTATTATTGCATTAGTTTTTGTTCCATAGTAAAGTGGGTTAAGAGTAAGAATGTTATTGTTCCATATCGTAATAGAATAAGCACAAAGGATTTGCCCATTCTAGAGACTCAGTAAAATCAAACGAAAGTTGTGGACTTTCTCCATAATTGAGTAGTCTTAGGCCTTTGGACAAAGAGAAACTAAGATAATTATATTAATATCTAACAAATGACCACAAAATAGGTCAATGGGACAAATAAGTACAATGATGTTGATACAAGCAAGAGGAGTAAAAGGTCTCCTATATAAAGAATAAGAGATCAAGTAAAAACATAATGCCTATATGCTAAAACATGGAAAATTGAAGCAAGCAGAAGCTTGATTGTCGAAAACATAAATTGTGTATGTGTAATAATAAATATTTTATTCATGAAAATGTTGAATGATGAAACAACCTCTTTGTGGCGGTTTTCCTAAATAGGCAGTGACTGGCCACGAAGGTAAATAATCACATCTTTTTGACCTTACCCTTTCATTAATTAATTAATTAATTTAATAATGAATTATTTTTATATATTTACCTATTTAATTTAATTTTATCAATATTTAATCGATATATTTGTTCATAACATTGCCTCTCCCTTAAAAATACTTTGTCCTCAAAGCAGAGGTAACGAGGCATATTGTTGTCAAAACTTTTTTGTTTCCCATGAGGAATCTTCTTCTGAAAGCTTTTTCCACTTGATGAGGTATTCTCTAATGTTTTTGGAATGTAATATTTCTCTCTGAAGAAATTTCAACACCCACTCCAGTTATCAGTTTTCCTTATCACTCCATGCATTTAGTTTTAAATCCAAGCATGATAAAAATTCTAAAATCTAGCAATGATAATTTTTATTTATTTTATTATTTTTTATTATTTATTTATTTATTTATTTTTTTTATTATTTATTTATTTATTATTTATTATTTTTATTTATTTATTTATTTATTTTTCTGAAAACACAAATTTAGAGATTTCACAACTGTTGAAATTGCAGAAATAAAACACAGCGAAATTATGACAACCAGGCATAGAAAACAACATAGTGATTTCAATGTGACCCTTGAAAAACCCCTTACAACTCTTGAGGAAAACCAGTTTGAGAGCTCTTCTTTATTTCTGAAAATGCTTTTACAAAGAAACTGAAATACACAGTAAAAATTCCAGCAACCACAAATTACAACTTATCTCGATTTTCGTGCTTGAACTCCACCTCGAAAATTGTGCCAATAAGCAAACAACCAAAACATAAATTTTTACAACCAGAAAGCAACATTAAATGTTGTACAACTAGCCTTGAAAAATGTGCCCAGAACTTGTTGTCCCTCTTCCTCGATTTTTATGCCTTTCTCCTACTGTACGGTTTTTCCTTGGGATGCGTGTCAATAAATGTTGCTGCCGAGATTTGCTGAAATGTCTTCTTGCTGCTCTCCTTCACTGCTCAGAAATTTTCTCCTTGCTCTCTCTTCTCTTTCTCTCAAACGCTCATGAAATAATGAATTGATCTTTTCCTCTTCTCCTCCTTTTATTCTCTAAATGACCTTTTGGGTTACCCTAAGATCTAATGGCTAAGATTCATTTAGATCTAGGGATGAGAATAAAGGTGCATTGAATTCTCACTTTCTATTTTTTTAACTCACCCACTTAAATAAAGACCCACTTAACATTTTATTTCCATAGTCACTTTTTCACTTTCTAATTCTTCATTGAATTTAATAAAGTCACCTTTAAATTAGAATGTAACTTTACGACTTATAAAGTCACTATTAAATTAGAATGTAACTTTATCACTTATAAAGTCACTTTTAAATTAGAATGTAACTTTACCACTTTTAAAGTCACTTTAGGAGAAAGTAAAAAATAAATTTGGACTTTTTTCCCTAGGCCAAAGATCAAAGCCTTAGAGAACCACTTGTCCTCTGGTACCCAAATTTTAACACTCCCTCTTCCCGAGGAAAGTGTTCATCAACACTCCCATCTTCTCTTTGAAGTATACATGCTTGCCCCATGGTAAGGCTTTGGTGAAAATGTCCGCTACCTGCTCCTTTGTGGAAATGTACTCAAGGTTGACAACTCCCTTTTGGACATAGTCTCTAATGAAGTGATACTTGATCTCAATATGCTTTGACTTGTCATGAAAAACTGGATTCTCCATGAGTTTTATGAAACTCTGGTTATCACAGTAAATTACTGAACGTCTCAATGCCTGACCAAATAGACCAAACAACATCTTGCGAAGCCATATGGCCTCACAACTAGCAACCATATACTCTGCCTTAGCTGAGCTCGATGCAATTGAATGTTGTTTTTGGATGATCACGACACAACTGTCAAACTCAACCCAAAACAACACCCGGAAGTACTCTTCCTATCTGAAGCACAACTTGCCCAATCTGAATTTGTGTACCCTGCCAGTGTCACTCCATCACCCTATCTATAATCCAAACCAAAATCTGCAGTCCCCTGCAAGTAACAAAGAATGTGTTTTGCAACCACCCAGGACACTCTCCTGGGCTCACACATGAACTGACTCATAGTGTTAACTGCAAACATATATCTGGTCGAATGTTGACCAAATACATCAAACAACCAATGAACTGTCTATATAGAGTAGGATCCACCAACTTGGAATCAGAAGCGTGAAGCTTCTTCCAGTTAGTGATCATAAGTGTAGACATGGGTTTGTAGTCCTCCATGTGAAATCTGCTAAGAATATCCACAATGTACTTCCCTTGTCCTAGGAAGAAATGCCCCTCCTCCTGCCACACCTCCAATCCCAGAAAATAATGCATCAAGCCGATATCCTTCATCTCAAACTCTGAAGAAAGATCTCTCTTGCAACCCTCAATGAGTCTCTCTACACCAGTGATGATCAATTCATCAACATACAACACCAGAATGAGAGGCTCCTCACCCACCACAGTGAAGTATAGGTTCGGATTAGCCTCACTCTTTGTGAAACCTAACTACTGCAAGTATGTATCAATCCTCGAGTACCAAGCTCTAGGAGCTTGCTTTAGGCCATAGAGTGCCTTTTTCAATCTGCATACATGGGACTCATTCCCATGCACCTTAAATCCCTGCGGTTGCTCAATATAAACCTCCTCCTGAATGAAGCCATTGAGAAATGTGGTCTTCACATCCATCTAGTGGATCTTCTAACCCATCTCTGCTGCAAATCGATACAATGGAGCGAATAGATGTATACTGAGCTACGGGAGCGAAGGTCTCCTCATAGTCAACTCCCTCTACCTATGAGAACCCTCTTGCCACAAATCGAGCCTTGAACTTCTCAATGCTGCCATCTGCAGCATGCTTTATCTTGTAGAGCCATCTGAAAGTAACAACTAATTTACCTTCAGGCCTCGGCACTACCTCCCAAACATCGTTCTTCATAATAGAAGAATACTCCTCCATCACGGCCTCTCTCCAGACCTGCTGGCTGGCTGCCTCCTCATAACTAGAAGGCTCAGAGTCAACAATGCTTGTTACCAATGCCATGTAACTACAAAACCACTCAGGTGGTTTACTTTCTCTAACCTATCTCTTTGGCCCATCAATTGATGTGGCCTCGCGCAAGGTATCTTGAAGCCACTTGGGCTTCCTCTTCCTTGAGCATGCTTCTCCCATCGGAGTGAAAGAATCCTCATCATCATCAGAAGCCTAAACTCCTGAAGGCCTGTCAACTGACCTCATGCCTGAATTGGTGCCTGTAGATGCTGAAGTACCATGCGAACTGTCCATTAGTGGACTACCTTGTGAACTAATTTGTGGACTGCCCTGCATGCTACCTGAAGAACCACCCACCTGACTCTGAGAGCCACTGCTCACTGATGGACCTGGCACTGTAATCGATGTACCTCCTGATCCTTGACTACTAGATCCCTGTGACTGACTCAACTACTCCTGAGGATCTAGTGACTCTAGATACTCTAACTCCCATGACCTCCTAAAAGCTCTCTCCTCCTCGAATTTCACATCCCACCTGACAACCACTTTCCTCTGCACAGGAATATAAATCCGATAAGCTTTCGAGGTCTCGTTATAACCCACAAAGATGCCCTTGTCTGCAGTGGGCTCTAGCTTGGTCTTGTTCTCCTTGGGGACATAAGAATATATAAGGCACCCAAAGATATGAAAGTGCCCAACATCAGGCTTCTTCCCAGAAAAAGCCTCCCCCAGAGTCACATTCCCCAAGGCATGATGTGGACTCTTGTTCTGCAAGTACACAACAGTGTTGTAGGCCTCTGCCCACAAAAATAAAGGTAACCCCTGATCATGAAGCATGGCTTTGGTAGCCCCTGCAATGGATCTGTTATTCCTCTCTGCAACCCCATTCTGATGGGGGTAGTAAGGAACTGTGAACTCCCTCCTAATGCCTGCTCCAAAAAAATAAATAAATAAATAAATAAATAAATAACTCACCAAGGGTATACTCCCCTCCATTGTCCGACCTAAGAACCTTGATCTCCCTACTTGTATGGGTCTCCACAAGAGCTTTGAACTCTTGAAACCGCTTGAATACCTCACTCTTGATCTTCAAGAAATAAA
This sequence comes from Pinus taeda, assembly GCA_000404065.3. Classification (NCBI taxonomy): domain Eukaryota; kingdom Viridiplantae; phylum Streptophyta; class Pinopsida; order Pinales; family Pinaceae; genus Pinus; species Pinus taeda. The sequence goes on from APFE030231631.1 coordinate 77,887, forward strand.
TCCAGGTCTTCCTGGAGTGGTCATCAATGAATAAAACATAGTACTCATAGCCAGTCAAGGATACATGAGACATCCGACCACTCACATCGGTATGAATCAATTCAAGGATCCTGGTCGCTTTGCTGTCACTGTTGGCAAAATGGGATTTGGTAAACTTCCCCATAACACATCCTCTGCATACATCAAGGTGATTAGAACTGAAATCTGGCACACCAGTGGTGATCTCCCGCAATGTACTCAAGGCCCCATGATACATATGCCCCATCCTGCAGTGCCAAACCTCACACAACTCTGAACTGCTAGATCTATTGTCGGTCCTGTCTCGGGTGCTGCTACTCAATGCCATTAGGGGCTAGAATGAGAACTTGTACACCTTGGCATGGTGCACACCAATCCCTCTAGCTAAAGAAGTTGGAGTTCCCCTAGGATATATAAGCACCTGCACTCTCCTGAACAACACATCATACCCTTTATCCTCAAGTGCTGAGACGGATATCAGGTTCTTCTTCATTCCAGGCACATATAGAACATCTGACACTTTCAAGGGTATATTGGGTCCCCTATCAAATGTCAATGTCCCCACACCAACTGCTCTAACAATGCTGTCATCACCAAGTACTACCTCCATATCAGTATCACCCTCTGAAAGCTCTGAGAAGTACTCTCTGACTCCTATCATGTGGCGGGAAGCGCCATTGTCAACATACCAAATGCTAGAAGATGCTCTGCTAGTAGCGGGGAATGCACACTCCCTCTAAACTTGTATGGCAGGTGATCCTGCACTAATGGCCTCACAAGCTATGAACCCAAACTCCCGATCAAATCTCTTTGAGAAGCTCTCTATCTCTGCAGAAGTTGTCATGGGTTTGTCTTTCCCTTTCTTGTTCTTCTTGTCCAGACACACAATAGCATAGTGTCCCAACTTTTGACCATTCCAACATTTGACTTTGGAATAGTCCTTCTCCTTGTTCCGCTGCTTGCCTTTACCTTTGCTTTTGACTCCACTGTTGGAAGCTTGCTTCTTTGCTCTGCCCTTCTTGCCTCTTGCTAACAATGCCACATTGTCATCCTCCTCCACCTGTTTGGCTGCCCTAAAATGGTCCTTTCTGATCTCATTCTGAATGCAATCATCCCACAACCTCTCCCAATCGAGAAGGTTTTCCCGTTCAACAATGCCATCCACAAAATTCTCCCAAGTCTTAGGAAGACAATTCAAAACAATTCTCACCAACTCAGTGGGTGCAATGATCTCACCTACGGCTACCAACTCATTTCTCACTGAAGTGATCTTTGTAAGGTATGTTGTAGCACTGTCAGTCTTAGCCATTTTAATGGCCTTCAATTTCTCCTTTAGGACCATTTTTTATGTTTTCATTTGAGCTCTGGTAAAGACCGGTCAAGGCTGTCCACATCTCATGTGCATAAGTCTTTCCTCTCATGTGAGGAATGACATGGTCTTTGATTCCTTCTAGAATCAATATTTTTGCCTTAACATTCTTTTTGTTAAACTATGCCAATTGTACAGGGTCAACAGGTACTGCTACTGGGTTCTTTGTGGTATTTACCATAATGCCCCAGACTTCTGCTTCCTCAAAGATGCTCTGGATTCTCTCCTTCCATGCACTGTAGTTGTTCTGCCCATCCAACCTGTCTTCAACTCTCAAACCCAAAGACATGTTTCACTGTCCTACCAAACTGAAATTTTCAAATCTGTGGTAAAGGTTTATGTTTTCCGTGTAAAAATCAGCTTGTTGTAATTTTCACTTTGTTGTCCCAAACTGCACTTTTTAGCCAACCAAGCTCTGATACCATGAAGAAATTTCAACCTCCACTCCAATTATCAGTTTTCCTTATCACTCCTTGCATTTAGTTTTAAATCCAAGCATGATAAAAATTCTAAAACCTGGAAATGATATATTTTTCTGAAAACACAAATTTAGAGATTTCACAAGTGTTGAAATTGCAAAAATAAAACACAACAAAATTATGACAACCACGCATAGAAAATAACATTGATTTTTTGTCAATGTGACCCTGGAAAACCCCCCTGCACCTCTTGGGAAAAACCAGTTTGAGAGCTCTTCTTTATTTCTGAAAATGCTTTTACAGAGAAATTGAAATACACAGTAAAAATTCCAGCAACCACAAATTACAACTTATCTCGATTTCCATGCTTGAACTCCACCTCGAAATTTGTGCCAATCAGCAAACATAAATTTTTACAACAATAAAACAACATTAAATGTTGTACTACTAGCCTCGAAAAACATGCCCAGAACTTATTGTCCCTCTTCCTTGATTTCTGTGTCTTTCTCTTTCTGTATGGTTTTTCTTTGGGATGCATGCCAATAAATGTTGCTTCCTAGATTCGTTGAAATGTCTTCTTGCTGCTCTCCTTCACTGCTCATAGATTTTCTCCTTGCTCTCTCTTCTCTTTCTCTCAAATGCTCATGAAAGAATGAAATGCTCATGAAAAAATGAATTGATCTTTTCCTCTTCTCTTCTCCTTTTATTCTCTAAATGACCTTTTGGGTTACCCTAATATCTAATGGCTGAGATTCATTTAGATCTACGGATCATTTAGATCTAGGGATGAGAATAAATGTGCATTTAATTCTCACTTTCTATTTTTTTAACTCACCCACTTAAATAAAGATCCACTTAGCCTTTTAGTTCCATTGTCACTTTTTCACTTTCTAATTCTTCATTGAGTTTAATAAAGTTACCTTTAAATTAGAATGTAACTTTACAACTTATAAAGTCACTTTTAAATTAGAATGTAACTTTACCACTTATAAAGTCACTTTTAAATTAAATTGACTTTACCACTTAAGTCACTTCAGGAGAAAAGTAAAAAATACATTTGGACACTTTTCCCTAGGCCAAAGATCAAAGCCTTAGGGAACCACTTGTCCTCTGGTAGCCAAATTTTAACACTCTTGAGTAGCAAGGATTCCTTCGGGTTCTAAAATGATCCTTACTTCTTCAATGAATTCAGGTATCTCAGTTTGCGCTGATTGGTTTTGTCCCAACACTTTTTTGAGACATGAAACATGGAATACATTGTGAATTCGACAATCATTTGGCAGTTTCAATCCATAAGCAACATCATTGATCTTCTTGATTATTTGGAAGAACCCAAAAAATTTCAGAGCCAACTTGTTCTTTCCTTGTTTCAAATATGACTGCTTGTAGGGTTGCAGTCTTACGAAGACCCAGTTGGCTTCCTCAAATTCTCTTTCTGTATGATGTTCGTTGACTTGTTGTTTCATTCGATTGCTAGCATTTGTGAAGTTTTCCTTTAATATTCTAATAATCCTTTGACTTTCCTCCAACTGAGTCTTCATTGCTTGAACCTTGGAGTCATTTAATGTGAAATCCTTCCGTTTTGAAGGTTCATAACCATACAGAGCTTGGAATGGGGTCATTTTAGCTGAGGTGTGATAGGCGGTATTGTACCACCATTCTACTAGGTGTAACCACTAAGACCATTTGTTTTGCTTATCAACTAAGAAGCATCAAAGATATGTTTCCAAACACGTATTCACTATTTTTTTTTACCATTTGTTTGTGGATGATAGGTTGAACTCATGTTAAGGGATATTGTAGCCTGATTGGAAAAGTCCTTCCAGAAATTTCCCTTAAATCTTATGTCTCTATCACTAACAATGACTTTTTGGAGACCATGTAACATGTAGATGTTTTTACAAAAGACTTATTCAATTTGCTTGGTTGAGTCTATTTTCTTGACTACCATGAAATTTGTATATTTAGTGAGTCTATCCACCACAACAAGTATCTTGTCCTTACAGTCAGATATAGGTAACCCTTCGATGAAATCCATTGCGGTTTCCTCCCATTTTTTATTTGGAACATGTAAAGGGTGTAACAAACCAGGGGTTGGGATGTTTTCACTTTTATTTCTCTGACAAATGTTACATTTAGCGACATACTTATGAATTTCTTTACTGATTCCATTCCAATAGAACGATTGGCGTGTGTTGTAGTATGTCTTGAAGAACCCAACATGCCCAACTACAAGGGAAATGTGTGATTCTTTTAGAGCTTTAATTTTAAATTTGGATGACAAAGTTAAATAAATTCTACCTTTATACCACAATATGTCATTTCTCCATTCGAAGTTGGGGTGTTGATTAATATTTCAATTATTGAATAAGAATATGGATCCTTGGCATATTTAGTCTGAATCTCATCAAATCAATCCAGAATTACTGCCAATGCGGGACATGTTGTGACATATTTTTCTTTTTGTGAGAGAGAATCAACAGTGACATTATCCTTTCCTTTTTTATGTAAAATTTCCATGTCAAATGTGAAAAGTTTCTCCATCCACTTTTGTTGTTCTGTTGATAAGGTCTTTTGTTGCAACAAAATTTGCACAAATCAAGAATTTGCTTCCTAATAGATATTTACGCCACTTATTCAGTGCATGTATGATGGCAAGCATATTCTTGTGGTAAGGAGACTTCAAGCTTTCTCTTTTGTTGAACTTCCGACTCTCGAAAGCTATGGGGTGATTATCCTGCGTAAATACTAATCCAATCTCGAATCTTGAAGCATCACATTCTACCACAAAGGGTTTAGAGAAGTCAGGGTTACTTGAATTGGAGTAGATGACATCACTTCTTTTAATGACTCAAAACACTCATCTACCTTGTTATCCCATTGAAAGGAATTTTTCTTCAATAGGTTTGTTAGGGTATAGTTAATTGCACATAGTTGTTTATAAACCTTATGTAATATCTTGTTAACCTAAGAAACCTTGGTAGTTTTGATATTTTTTTTAGTTTTTACCATTTCTTGATTGCTTTAATCTTAATGGGGTCTACTTTGACTCCTTCCTTGGATATGATGTGTCCAAGGTATTCAACTTCTTTTTTACCGAAGGCACACTTTGATAGTTTGGCATAAAATTGATTCTCTTCTAGTAAGGAAAGTACCTCTTCCAGATGCTTGAGATGCTTCTTCCAAGTTTTTTTGTAGACAAGGATGTTGTTAGAGAAAACCAGTACAAAATTTCGTAAGTATGGGTGAAAATGTTCATTCATTGTTTCTTGGAAAGTGGCTGGTCCATTGGTTAATCCGAATAGCATTACTTTGAATCATAATGTCCTTAATGAGTTTTGAATGCAATTTTCTCGATATCTTCCAACCTTACTCGAATCTGGTAATATGTTGATCTTAGATCTAACTTTGGGAAATACTTTGCACCATGGAGTTCGTCTAAAAATTCATCTATAAATGGAATTGGAAATTTGTTTCTAATAGTTATTTTGTACAATGTGTAGTAATGTATACATAGTCTAAAGGATCCATCCTTTTTTCGAACTAGTACTACTAGAGCAACATATGGACTTCTACTCCTTGTAATAACTCCACATTATAACAAGTCTTAGATTAGACTTTCTATTGTAGTTTTGTGATGATGACGATAACGATATGGTTTGACATTTACGGGTGCCGCATCTGGTTTGAGTTCAATGATATGTTCTGTCTTCCTTTCTAGAGGTAATTTTATAGGCAATTCTTGAAATGCCTTGTTATATTTTTGGATCAAGTTTGTAACCTCAGGTTGTTGCACTGATGCTCCATTTGTAGTTAATAATTCCAAATGTTGACATTGAGCGATGAATGCAAGTGCTCCCTTCTGGATGAGTTTTTCATCTATTATGTTGATACAATATGAGTAGGGGGGCTTGAAAATTGAACAATTTATATTTCCTTCCAACCCATTTAAGCTTTATAAAGCTTCTGGTGATTTGCGGAGTATGTCCCCAATGTTTGTAACCATTGCATTCCCAAGACGAGATTTACACCTCCCAGGGGTACTATGTAGAAGCTAGATTCCATTTTTGACTTTGTGACATTCGCAACTCCATCTATTCTCTTACCATCTGCCACCATAACTCCTATCTGTTGCAAGGTACACAAACAGATTTAATCTCCTTGCTACGTTAACATCAATGAAATTATGGGTGCTTCATGTGTCTATTAGTACAATGACATTTTCTTTCCTTATATGTTTGGTTAACTTTAGGGTTTGTGGTTGTGTTAATCCCGTGATTGTGGCTAGGGAAATTATTGGCATAGCCTCTTCTTCTGGCTCTGTATTTGGAACTTCATTCCCCTCGTTAGTATCTTCGTCCGAGTCACTACTCGAGGAGGCCTCTTCCTGTTCTGCTTCACAATTGTAGAGTTTCTGTGTGTTGCATTTGTGTCCTGGTGAAAGTTTGTCTCCACACTTTTAGCATTTTCCATCCTTCTTCTTTTCAGAGCTTGAATATTGGTTACCTTCTTCTGGCAATTGAGGTGGTATATACTTGTTAGGCTTGTCCAAGGAATTCTTACTTGATTTCCCTTTCGAGTAGCTGCTTGTTTTCTCGGAACCGAAATATGATGACTTATTGAATTTACTTTTTTTGTTCAATAAGCTTTGTTGCATGTCTGGCTTCTTCGATAGTTTTTGGTTTGTACAATTTCAATTCTACACGAATATAGTCTTTAAGTCCACATCTATGCATTTTAAGTAGTTGTTCATTAGTAAATCCTCTCTGTCATGTAGCCAATACTTACCATTCATGATTATATTCGCTTACAAACCCTTTTTGCTTGAGATGGATAAACTTGTTGTAGAAATCATCCTCTTCTCTATCGAAGAATCTTTTTAGCAAGGCATCCACAAAATTCTTTCAATGAAAAGAACGAGCCTCACATTTGCCAGACCACCATAGGAACCAATCATATGCTTTTGCTTCCAAATTGTTGGATGTCGTCATGATTTTCTCACGTTTACCTAATGGCGGGTTTGATACGAAAACAACTTCCATTTTATTAATCAAAACAATAACGCCTCTATGGTCTTTACCATTGTATTTGGGTAACTCCTTTTTAATCCACTGATAGTTTTTTTTTTCTCTGGAATTTTAGTGTAATACTTGCTATCTGGAAAGCATGTCTCACACGAGTCAGCAGGTTCAGGCACATTCGTGTTTTGCAGGCTAGATTTTGGCCCTTGAAAAATTTGGACTGTTAGGATGTCCACCTTCTCCATTAATTAATTAAGTCGTTCATTATGGTCGTCAAGTCTTTTGGTGGTTTCATCAAATTTGTTGTCACTTTGTAATATATTTTCCACCATCAATATTAAATTCTTTTGACCTTCATTAAATTCTATTTGCGCTTTTTCTAAATTACCAAGATGATATTGCATGTCATTACCCTTTAAAGGGTAATGGAATGCAATATCATCTTG
>APFE030231634.1:1936-13063 GCA_000404065.3 Pinus taeda
GGTCAAGATCTGCTTTACTCAAGGAATGTTCATACTTCCTTTATGAATCATTTTTCCCCTAATAGCATAAGATTCACGTACTTAGCGCTTTCTTATCACTTGTCATATTAACTACTAATTTTACTATGTAGCTCCCTATCTATCTCCCCTTCCTCTACTAAAACTATGTTAATAACGCCCCTATGTACATATTCCCATCCCTTGGCACTATAGCCATGTTTATCAAGTCCGGGAAGCAGTAGTCCATCTGGGGCTCCTACTAACCCATCTGTTTTTTAACTGGATTTAGTTTGACACCTGGTCACACTAATAACCATTTCCCCTGAACCCCAACCCTGTAAAACCCATGCTCCGCCCTTATCCTAAAGCCTCGCATGTAAATAATTTGACCCCGCTTGCATATAATTTCAAAAAACCCGCCTTTCTAAGGTTTTGCCCCCCCCCGCCGAATTAAGCAATAAATAAATGGCGCGCGGGCCCTGTCTTTATCCCTCCACTGCCTTACCTATCCCGTCAGCCGTCAGATCTAGCGCACCCTAGATCTACGGTGGGCGGGTCTTTTCCCACGTCGATATGCCGAGGGTTAGCGTCCAGGAGATGGGCGGTTTTCCTGTCGTACTCCTGCCATGTGTCACCCTCCCGGCTGTGGCAGAGCCCCCTCCTCCGAAACCGCTTCTGCGCAAAAGCGGTGCGCCACAAACCAGAAACCACCATCCCCTGTGTGACGTCAACACCACGTCACCCTGCCACATCATCAGCCTGCGTCGGCCTCCTGCCACCGTGTCCTATGCCACATCACTACCACCGTACTGCCACCTCATCACCCTGTCATACTGCCACATCACCCCACTGATGTCATCTCCGTACTGGGTCCCACTGCTGACGTCATCCGTCGTATCGCTGACGTCATGCTGACGTCACCTGCCAAAAAAGTGCGCAAGTGCGAAATCGATGCAACAGAAGCCCGGATTCAAAATCTGAGGCAATTTTCGATGCACGATTAGCGCTTAGCGCTAATCGCGCATCGCTACGGGAAATGGGCCAAAATGGGTAATCTTTTTTTGAGCAGTCATTTTTGCCTCGAAAGGGCAGAAAAGGGGCGATTTAACAGTTTTTATCATATCAGCAAAGAGAGAAAGTCCCGATTCAAGTATTAAAGAGTATCAAAGCAGAAATGAAGCCAAATTGCATGTCAAAGAGTATCATTGTAGCGGCAAGGTGTATCAGTGAAGGTTTTTTGCAGTGTTCGAAAGCAAACAAACATTAAAGAGCCATCCAGCAAAGTCAACAAAGCAATAGATGCCATTTAAAGGCTCTCAAATCACAATTACTACACATCAAAGTCATATGAGATCAGTGGAGCAAAGCTCAAAGCACAGTTATTGCAGAAGCATTGTATCGAGCCACCAAGGACACCATATTAACTCATTTTGATTCAGCTGCCTCTGGCGCAGCTCAATAGATATTTACTTGCATTTAATTTCAGCACAGGTTTAGGTTTAAAAAGTTTTTCCCGCAGACCTATTTAGGACAGTTGTAATTAATACTCTTAGATATTTTCACTATAAAGAGAGCCCTGAACAATGTAATAGGGGTTGGTTGGTTGGTTAGTTTGTAAATGCACTCCAAGAGAGACTCGCTCTGTATCTGACATGTTTTATATAATCAAAGATTGCTGAAAGCTTGGAGAATGGACTGTTTGATGTGTTGTTAATGTCTCTGAAGAGTGAATGAGGGAAATCTTGTGCTATTTTATGAATCAATAAGCATTCCTTACCTCTGTTATTTCAATTTCACATATGCTCAAGTCACTAAACAAAAGTTTGGTTTAGAATTTGCTTACCTACACTCTATGCTCAGTTTCTGTGGCTTCTTAATGTTTTCCTCTTGATTTAGGCATAAATATGGATTCCTTCTGGCTCATATTTGCTCTATTTCATATATGAATGACTGTTATTTGGGAATTCTTAGTTGCTCCCAGGTAGGGCTCATTTATCTTCCCTCTGCTAACTTGATTGAGAGATTCTTTGTTGCCTCTCATTCCTTAGCCTTCAATCCATCTTCATTTAGCCTAAGTATTGTTTCATGAGCAGATACCTTGCCCCTCTTTCCTCTTGTGGCCAAGAAAATGCACCAACAATCTTACTCCACGACTCCATGCCCAATGGTTTGAAACTTGTCACTCTATGCATTGCCTCTCTACTTGAAAACAACCACCTTCCACCCAAACAAAAACAAAACCCCTTGAACCCAATAACTAGCCTAAAATCATCATCAACAAAGCTAAATCATTAAGAGAGAGCCCTCTCTGATTGCAGGTGGGCTAGAACTTGCAGTCCAAAGATTGGTTTGTGGTTACCTCGGCCATATCCCTTCAAGAGCTTAGGGACAACCTGAGTGTTAACAACTTAAAATATAGTTTCCAACCATAAATTTACGACACTTGTTTTCTCCATGTTTGAAGGTAACAAAAGGGAAGAGCGACTTTTTCCAGTTCATTGCATTGTTCAAATTGCAAAGAAGGGAATAGGAAGATTAGTGCACATAGTCACTTCAAATTTCTTCTTCAAATACCTACGAGCAATTATTCTCTTGTATCTCTAGTGAAATTGAGTTCTATAAGTAATGAAAATGAAAGTTAAAGTGGTTAAATCATAATATGAAACCTCTGTAAATTTTGATGAGTTTCCTTCGACAGAGAGGCCAATGCTCATGAGACTTAGTGTGAATTTTATTTCTTTGAGATTCATGCCTAGGCATTTCAACATTTTCAAGACCTACAGGATGTTTCATTGGCATGGGAGTCATATTTGGATAATTTCATAATACTGTTGACTCACTCATATCCCAAGTTTTTTATCGAGTGCTTTGAACAATATATTTCAAGAAAAGAGGTAATTACATAAAAAAAATGTGTGTGTAATGTTTTATATTAATATTGAGTCAATTTTGAAAAAGTTAAATAGTGTAATTCCTAGTAAAGTCTAGCCTCTCAATGAAGAAGTGTCGAGTCATATATCATGATTTAATAATAGAAGAAAAATCCACACTCCATTCCCTTTCACCTATTAGCGCTCAAATACTAGTCTAACAAAATCCACCTTATTCCTCAAATATTTTCCCATAGATATCTAGGACAATGATTTTAATGGTTTGTTGTTTGCTAGGGTATGACCATGATCAAATTGTAGATGAATTCATCCTATGGCTTTTATCTTCCATTTCACCAGTAAAAAAATCCTTCACTAGATTTGTTTTTAGGCAATACCTATCTGATAACATTAATGACCAATTGAGAAATTTCAATGTTACCAAGTCTTTTATGTACCAATATGTTTGAGTCTACTATGTTTTTGTATTTTCTAGTGGAGAATTTCTTTGGTATTCAATTGTAAAAATAAGATAATGACAACGTTTTATATAATTGAATGTACCTTAATGTTGAGAAAGCACTATCAGGGATTTTCATTCTCAGAATTTGTTCATTATTTTCTATTAATCTCCTTCAACCTCATGTATGATATATCATAGTCGAGAATATTTTTAGAAATTAAAAGAATTTTTCAGCTCAATGATGCAATAAAGGTGGGATATTGGATTTGTATAAGGTCTTTATTGAAATCATAATATATGGAAGTGCATTGGCACCTTATAGGGTACTAGCTTTTCTACCAGTAAGAATTTTTGCATTGGATTTTATTAGACAAAGTTTGAATGTGGATTAGATTCATTTTCTTCCTAGGAAATGCCTTGCTCTTTTCAAACTAAAGGCATATGTTGGACTGTTTTTAATCAACACTAGAGAAAAAGCTGTATGTATTGAAATAATGTTGCAGGAAATGAAGCTTTCACATGGGGAAGTCTGGCACTATGACCCTCATGGCATAATTCCAAGCAAAGAGTTGAACAAAAAGAAACTCCTTGTAAACATGTGCTAAGGCTTGAGGTGGAGAAATATGTTAACAAGGAGGATTGGGAGCAAGATCCTATGAAAGTTGCATAGGAAACTATTGGAGTACATTAACCCTTTAATTCATATATATTGGAGACTCCACAATAGAGGGAAAAAGGGATAAAAATGGAATTTTTGGATGCATAACTATCAACTTCTAAATTAGAGAATGTAAAATATATAGTGAAAAAGAGATAAAGAAGAAGAGTCAGAATTTTTAGTTACAAAGGTTACATCAAGCAAGGTTGTCATATCAGGAAACCCTATTTTTAATCTAGAATTGCTACAATATGACGCTTTATAATGAGAAGTATCATCATCTATTATGCCACCTGCTACTTCTTCTAACTAGGACAACAACTATTCTGAATTTATAGAAATCAAGAATCAAAATGTAAATTTGAGGCAAGAGGCATGTAGTGAGCTTTAGAAGTAGAGGAAAATTTCACAAATTAGATTTTTATCAACTTTAGATTATGAAAATGGGTAGATACAAATGGTAGTTTTGGAACTATAATCACAAATCATTAAAACTGCATAAGATTACAAAGCTTCCAAGCTCACTATAGACCTAAGAAAGCTTCATATGGTTGATCCAATGGATCTTCATAGGAAAATAATGGAGATGTTGTGTAGAATTATATCAAGTTCAACTGCTAAGGTTGCAAAGCTAGAAAATATGATAACTAAGGTGAACTATTAGTGCCAAGAAAAGATTTGTACTAGAGCTAAAGTAATTAAAATTGAAAATTTAGAGAATATTATCATCAAGCTGGGTGCAGACCCACATTATTCTAGCTCAGTACAAGATTTGATTAAATCTAGGGACACATGCATTCATGTACTGAGGGAGAAGCTCAATATTCTTTCTTTTGAGCATTTTCAAACCCCAAAATTAGAAGCAGTGTAAAGAAAGAAAGATAAATTACTTTAATTGGTCATTGAACTGAACAAATAGATTGAAAAACTAGAAGTACAAACTAAAAGTTTGTTGAAAGAGAAGGAAGAGCATATATGTTGAGTAACCACCTTTGAAACAACGGTGATAGAGGTTGACTTTTCAGAAAAAATAGTTGGGACAATGTCATCACTCAATTTTAAATATCAAGAAATTGAGAACCTAAAGAAAATACTGCAACAAGTAAATGAAGAATTCAAAAATAAATGTAGCACTCTTGATGATGGACTCAAACAAAAAGCTTCTCTACAAAATCAGATTTAATGGCATAAGAAGCATATTATTCACACATAGCCCTTAATTGAAAATAGAAGAATATTGTAGAAGAATATTATCACTTATATTTCAGATTTATGGGAGTTTGTTGAGGTGATTGGCGAGGAAGAAAATTTATTGAAGATTGCTAAAAGGGTTGTAGATTAGATCTAACAAGAGTTAGGGAACAAACCATCAATTGCAAATAAAGTAATAAAACTTCTTAATGCCAGATGTGAATAACAAATCAGAGTGTTGGGGATTAATGATAAAACTAACCTGATAATGGAAACTAAGTTATTCTTAAGAGAAATTTTATGCAACAAGTTTTGGAGAAGTGCAATTTGGTTAAGAAAGAAGTAGATTCATTCAATAATAGATTTAATATTTTAAGAGAATTGGGTATGCCTTCATGGTGAGATTCAAATGGAAGGCTAATACCTCTATATGTGTGCAAATAAATATTGACTAAGTATGGCACAAATGATGGCAAGTCCTATGATATATTAGGAGCCTTAAAGGGTAAAGAAATTATGGATAAGCTCATGGATGACTTCTACATTCACTGTCAAGTTAGGTCACCTTTTCCTACTAAGCTAACATATCAAAAGTTTATTGATCTGGATAGAGGTTACAGGAAAATCACATCATACAATTATCCAACTGGGTTTACTTGGGAGTGAATAGCTAATCTTCCTCCATGAATTACTCAATTGATACAACATAATCCAGAAAAAGGGGGTAAGTGCGAGTTCAAGATTGGACCGTGGAGAATTGTCTTTTTTTGTCTTTGAGATCCTATATTTTTGTTTCAGAACAATATGTTGTTGTAATTTTTGTATAAAAACTACAAATCCACTTGAATGAATGGTTGGATTTTAGGAGTAAAAACACTTGTAATATGTATTAAAGAACTTTACTTTTAGATTATTTAATCAAATAATTCTTGTTTTAGCATATGTTGGTTTGTTTATTGTGCAAGTGAATTTATTGTCATTTCTCATAATCATTTCTTTTGAGCATATTTAAATTGTATGGAACATAGGAGAGGCTAAGTTGAGGAACAACTTCCCTTATTTCCCCTGGAAATGTTATGTTTAACACTAAAACTATAATATAGACAAGTTGTTTGTATTATTCCTTTGCACCTTGAAATTATTGCCCCTATTTCATATAATAGAGATATGTTCTATTGTTGAGCTACTAAGTGCTTTTCCATACACTTTCTTACCTTATCCGATAGCTTGTATATTTAAGTTGAGTGTGAATGATACCCAATATTTTTCTACAATCAATTTTCATCATTTTCAACTATTTATGACTATCATGGTTGAATGTTATCCCTTTTGGTTGAAATTCTGGAGGGATAGTTAGTTTGATCTTAAAGAAATGATTTTAGCACTTCATCTCTTAGGGTTAGGTTTTTGGATGTTTAGAGTTTTCCATTGTTTCTCAATAGTAAATAGGCCTTTAAGCCTCATTGTAACACAATTCAAAGACTTGTAGGTGCCACATCTCTTCTCAAAGATAAGCTACCATCGCTCGAGCTGGTTTATTTCCATTTTGTCTATAAGCATATTTCAGTGTTTTGGTATTAATGAAATGAAGTGTTATTTCTGTTGAATTTATGTATTTATGGTTATATGTGTAATTTGTTGCATTCCTGTTTAAGATCGAATCAGTGGTATCAGAGAAATCTCCTCTTTCTTTATTTTTCTTTGCATGTCCCCAATGAGGTCAAGGTATAAGGAGTTAGGGCTTGATCTGGTTGAACCTTTTCAGGACCAGCCTCACAAACCCCGATGACCTCCCATGGTGGAAGAAAAGAAAGACGAGGGGGCAAGAGATCCTTTCAAAATATTGCTCGAGGAAGCCCTCGAGTGACAAAGGAACATGATGATGGATAAATTTGCCCATATCCTTCGACAACTACCCACATGTGATGCATCTTCATCCACCAACCACTCTACAGGTGCCACTCCTTTTAAGGTACAAGTTAACTTTGATATTCCCATATTTGAGGGCCAGATAGATGTAGATGCTATAGATAAATTATTGAAACTGTTGGAAGGATATTTTTTAGTTCTTGACTTTTCCAATGGGAAAATGATTATTTTTGCACTTCTTAAAGTCACCCCACACGTCAAGGACTAGTGAGAAACCTACTGTGAACAAAAGGATGAGAAAGAATCCTCACTGTTTTCAGCCACACCCACTTGGGATTGTTTTCGAGAAGCCATCAAGGAACAATATTACCCTATCAGGAGCTATGAAGGTAAATACATAAAGTGGACCACGCTACAGCAGGGAAGGGACCAAGATGTGCCAAAGTTCACAAATGTTTTCGATACCCTCCGCACGAAGTTGGGTATCAAGTATTATGAGTGGCATTTGGTGCTCAAGTACCGTGAATATCTACATAAGTACATCCAGGATGAGATGGAGTTCCTAGACATCTCCTCTCTCGGTGTGACATACCGATACGCTGTCAAGAATGAGCAAAAGTTTAAACAAAAGAAAGGAGACTTTGGATCTGCGAATCTGAAGCAAGGAAAAGGTGCTCCCAAAACATAGAGAAAAGGCTAAAGCCAAGGTAGGGTGACCCATGAAAACCCGTCGAAGCCGCAAGCAAAGAACAACACCACAAAGAAAAAGAAGGACATGGGAAAATGGTGTGAGTTCCATAAGGTATCCACTCACAACATGAGTGTCGGGCCAAGAAGTCACTGGTGGCTGAGCTGAAGGCTTCTGAATCAGACACCTGTTTTGGGAATGACAAAGGAAAGAAGGTCATTGATGCAAATCCTAGTGCCACCATGGCCACCACCAAGATCCAGAAGAATTAGCTTAAAGATCCAAAGGAGGGGGAATGCCTCTTCCTCTCACAGATGTGGGTGAAAGGTTCTCCGCTGCAGTTCATTGTAGACAGACAGAACCAAAAGAACGTCATTTCAGTAGAGGTTGTGAAGCAGTTGGGCCTATCAATGACAACACATCCACAATCGTACACCATTGGGTGGCTTCACCAAGGACAAGATCTCTGTGTCATCCAACAGTGCCACCTTCCATACAATATAAAGCCCTTCACGAATGAGGTATTGTGTGATGTTTCTCCTCTTGAAGTTTGGGATGTATTATTAGGAAAACCATACTTGTAGAAGCAATATGTATATGAGTCTAGACCTCGCTCTGTGATTATTACTTTTGGCAATAGGTTGTACAGGATACTAGAGGTAACCCTGCCTACTTCCATGTCTTTGATCATTGCAAATCAATGTAGTAAGATCATTTCCTAGACCAAGAAATTTGTTTTCCTTATGATTCACCCTTAGGGTAAGAAGAAGGTTATGGCCACAACTTCAAGACAAGGCTCCTTTGCACAACAACAGTGGATGGACAAAGTCGTGGAGGAGTAAAGGGACATTTTTGCCTCACCCATAGGGGTCTTGCAAATTTGTACCACAGGTTCGTGTTGGGGTTCTCTCATATCATTTGGCCTTTAAGTCAAGTCACCAAGGGAAGAGAAAAAAAAATGTTTTTTGGTTAGAAACCCAACAAAAGGCATTTTCCGAGTTGAAGCATGGTTTCTTCTCTACAAAAATGCTCACATTACCAGACCTACAACAATCATTTTAGACTGATACAGATGTCTCTGACTATGCTATTGGTGCAATTCTTATTCAGTAGGGGCATCCAGTGGCTTACCATAGTGAGACACTTTCAGACACAATTAATAAGTATTCCACTTATGACAAAGAAATGTATTCCATTTATGCAGGATTGTCATCAATGGAAGCATTACACTTTTGGGAACGAAACAATCATCCACACAAACCACCAACCCCTGCAATTCATATAGATACAAAGGAAGTTGTAGAACAATTGCCACAAGAAATGGTCCACACACCTGCAACAATTCCAATTGAACATTAAGTACAAGAAGGGTAGCACCAATAATGTTGCAGACTACCTCAACTGACCACTAGTCATGGTGTTGATCATTGTGCTCGACTCTTGTGGTAACGAGACTTCGAGGTGGCCGCATCTTTATGAGAGCTATCCAGAATTAGGCACCACATACCAGACACTCCTGGAAGGTAAGAAAGTTCAAAATTTTCACGTCTATGATGCACTGTTATGCCACATGGGAAACATTTTTGTTCCTTCAAGTAAGTGTGCCAAGATGATTTTGGATACACACTATAGTCAGGTCACTTGACATTTTAGAGTAAAGAAAATAGTGGTAGTAATGCAGAAGTATTTTTATTGGTTGAACCTTTGTCAGGATGTTGGGAGGTACATTAAATCCTCCACTGCTCGTGCCATTGCAAAACCAACCATCAAGAAGCAAGGCCTATAGACTCCTCTGCCTACTCCTATTCAACCTTGGGATCCATCTCCATGGATTACATGTCAGGCCTTCCTTCTACTAAGCACGACAATGATTATGTGTTCATGGTGTCGATCTATTCTCTAAGATGGCCATTATGGTGGCCTGCAATAAGAGTATCACAACAGAAGCCACTACTAAGCTCCTCTTTGAGCGAGGGTGGGTACACTTTGGGATCCCACAACCCATTGTCTTTGATCTGGACAAGAGATTCCTAAGTGCATTTTTGTCATGTCTCTAATCGATGTTCGATACAAAACTCACTAAGTCCATGGCTTTCCATCCCCAAACTGATGGCCAAACAAAAGTCATCAACAAGATGATCGTACACATTCTACGCATGTACAACTCGAAGCAACCACGCACATGGAATGAAAGGACACCATATGTCCAACACAGCTACAATAGTTCACTCCATAGCTCAATAGTCCACAACCCCTTTCAGGTAGGCTGGGATTTCAACCATTATGTCCCATTGATGTGGCTATACCATTTGCAACTACTCAGGAAGATTCAGCTCATGTCCAGTCTAAAGCCGACAATGCTAACATCTTGATTGAGCACATTAAACACATCCACCAACATGTCCATGATATATTGGATAGAGCTAATGCTAAGTACAAGCATCGCCATGATCAACATTAGGTGCTGAACAAGTTCCAGGTGGGTGACAAAGCTTGGCTACATTTACAGAAGGAGAGCCTCACTAGACCTTGCCACAAGCTTCGTTTGATGCAATATGGGCCATACAACATCACCAAGGATGTAGGGGACAATGCCTTCAAACTTAGCATTACATCGTTCCTTGGTTCACACCCAGTGTTCAGTGTAGACCCCCTTTGGCCATACTTTCCCCCATTGCTGGACACATCCAACGTTGCAGAACAACTCACACTAACAGAGCTAAACCCAGATTGCATGGAACAAGCCACAACTAATCAGATCATGGACACACATATCAAGAACACTTTCCAGCAAAATATCTAACTATAATGGGTTGTCAAAGCTGACCAAGTCCTTCACCAAGGAAAGTGGCTCACGAGGGACCAAGTTCAATAGAAGTTCCCCATCTCATGGAGACACTTAATGCAATGGGGACCATTCCTTCCTAAGGGGGGAGGAATGATCCAGGGGGATATTGGTGGCCACCCACCTATTCCACTTGGACCCCCAACAATGTTTCTTTCGGTTTTTTGGTTTCCTTAATTGTAGCACAATTTATTATTTTTGGTAGTTTTTCGGGGCTTGAACTTCTAGAGCTGTTTTGAGGCCCTAAACGATATTTTTAGGGAAAATAAAGAGACCAAAATCATCCCAAATTGGCTTCCTTGTTTTTTTCTAGCCTCCCCTACGAGATATTCGAAATGAGGTATTATGACAGCCAAGCGAAGATCGTATGCCGAAGTTACGACCCTATCAAGTTGATGTATTAATTTACCCAAACAGGGCCCACAATTTTGGTGCTTCATCTCCTAGAGTTAGGTTTTTGGATGTTTATGATTTTCCATTGTTTCTTTATAACAAATAAGCCTTTGAGCCTCATTGTAACATAGTTCAGAGGCATGTAGTGGT
>APFE030231634.1:17237-51908 GCA_000404065.3 Pinus taeda
AGGGTCCAAAACCAAAATTTTCCGGGGTGCTGCCCCGGACCCCATAAAGTGGGGTTACGGGTACCCCTCAAACCCCCCGTTAACTATGTGGAAAGAATATAACACAACCCAACATAGACCACCTTCGGCCATACTTTCCACCATTGCTGGACACATCCAACGTTGCAGAACAACTCACACTAACAGAGCTAAACCCAGATTGCATGGAACAAGCCACAACTAATCAGATCATGGACACACATATCAAGAACACTTTCCAGCAAAATATCTAACTATAATGGGTTGTCAAAGCTGACCAAGTCCTTCACCAAGGAAAGTGGCTCACGAGGGACCAAGTTCAATAGAAGTTCCCCATCTCATGGAGACACTTAATGCAATGGGGACCATTCCTTCCTAAGGGGGGAGGAATGATCCAGGGGGATATTGGTGGCCACCCACCTATTCCACTTGGACCCCCAACAATGTTTCTTTCGGTTTTTTGGTTTCCTTAATTGTAGCACAATTTATTATTTTTGGTAGTTTTTCGGGGCTTGAACTTCTAGAGCTGTTTTGAGGCCCTAAACGATATTTTTAGGGAAAATAAAGAGACCAAAATCATCCCAAATTGGCTTCCTTGTTTTTTTCTAGCCTCCCCTACGAGATATTCGAAATGAGGTATTATGACAGCCAAGCGAAGATCGTATGCCGAAGTTACGACCCTATCAAGTTGATGTATTAATTTACCCAAACAGGGCCCACAATTTTGGTGCTTCATCTCCTAGAGTTAGGTTTTTGGATGTTTATGATTTTCCATTGTTTCTTTATAACAAATAAGCCTTTGAGCCTCATTGTAACATAGTTCAGAGGCATGTAGTGGTCACATCTCTTCTTAGAGATAAGCCACCATCACCTGAGCTATTTTATTTCCATTATGTTTGTAAGCATATTTTAGTATTTTGGTATTAATGAAATGAAATGTTTTTTCCACTGCATTTATGTATTTATGGTTATATGTGTAATTTGTTGCATTCCTATTTAAGTTCGGGCCACTGGTATCAGAGCAGTTTGATCTTGCTATGTTTTTTTTTGCATGTCCCCAATGAGCTTAGGGTATAGGGAGTTAGGGCTTGATCTGGTTGAACCTTTGCAAGACCAACCTCGTGAACCCCGATGACCTCCTATGGAAGAAGAAAAGAAAGATGAGGGGGTAGGAGATCCTTTGAAAATATTGTTTGAGGAAGCCCTCAAGCGACAAATAAATGCGATGATGGATAACGTTGCCAAGATCCTTCAACAAATACCCACAAGAAGTGCATCTTCATCCAACAAGCACTCTAGAGGCACCACTCCTTTTAAGGTAAAACTTAACTTCGATATTCCCTTATTTCAAGGTTAGATAGATGCAGACGCCGTAGATAAATGGTTGAATTTGTTGGAAGGAAATTTTTTAGTTCATGAATTTTCCAATCAGGAAAAGACTACTTTTTAACTTCTCAAAGCCGCCCCACACATCAAGGACTGGTAAGAAACCTACTGTGAACAAAAAGACGAGAGAGAATCATCGTTGTTTTTAGCCACACCCACTTGGGATTCTTTCTGAGACGCCATCAAGGAACAATATTACCCTGTCAGGAGCTATGAAGATAAATACATAAGGTGGACCACACTACGACAAAGAAGGGAACAAGATGTGCTAGAATTCACAAACGTTTTCCATACCCTCCGCATGAAGTTGGGTATCAAGGATTCTGAGCAGCAATAGGTACTTAAGTACCATGACTATCTACACAAGTACATCCATGATGAGATGGAGTTCCTGGACATATCCTTGCTTGGCATGGCATACCGATATTCTATCAATATTGAGCAGAAGAACTGAGACTTTGGATCTACGAATCCAAAGCAAGGAAAAGGAACCCCCAAACCACAGAGCAAAGGCCAAATCCAAGCTGGGGTGACCCAGGAAAACCCACCGAAGCTGCAAGCAAAGAACAACACCATGAAGACAAAGAAGGACATGAGAAATTGGGGTGAGTTCCATAAGAGCTCCACTCACGACACAAGTGAGTGTCGAGCCAAACAGTCACTGGTGGCTGAGCTGAAGGCTTATGAATTAAACCCATGTTTAGACTCTAAGTTAGAACCAGACAAGGAGAATGAAAAAGGGAAGCAAATCATTAATGCAGAGCCTAGTGCCACCGTGGCCAACACCAAGATCCAGAAGAATGAGCCTAAAGATCCAGAGGAGGGGGGACACATCTTCCACTCACATATGTGGGTGAAAGGTTCTCTACTACAGTCCATTCTCAACAACGGGAGCCAAAATAACCTCATTTCAGCTGAGTTCCTGAAGCAGTTGGGCTTACCGATGAAAACACATCTGAACCTGTACACCATCGAGTGGCTTCACCAAGGATGAGATCTCTACGTCAGCCAATAGTGCCACCTTCCCTACAATATCAAGCCCTTCACAGATGAGGCATTGTGTGATGTTGCTCCTCTTGAAGTTTGTGATGTATTATTAGGACAACCATACTTGTGGAAGCACCATATTGTATATGAGTCTAGACCTCGTCTGTGATTATTAATTTGGGCAATAAGTTGTACATGATACCAGAGGAAGCCCAACTTACTGCCATCTCTTTGATCACTGCAAATCAATGAAATAAGATCATTTCACAGACTAGGAAATTTCTTTTCCTAATGATTCACCCTAAGGGAAAGAAGACAGTTGGGGCCACGACTTCAAGATAGGGCCCCTCCAAACAACAACAACAAATGGACAAGGTCATGGAGGAGTACAGGGACATTTTCATCTCAACTACATGGGTACCTTTGCATTGTCAGGTCAAGCACTCCATGGATCTGACCCCGGGAGCACCACTACCCAATGGAATGATCTATCAACGCTTTGTTCTAAAGAATGATGAGATCAAGAGGCAGATTCAAGAGCTGTTACAAAATGGGCACGTTGAGCCAAGTTCATCACCTTGTGGGAACCTGATTGTACTAGTTCAGAAGAAGGATGAGACCCAGAGACTTTATATTGAATATCGGGTGCTGAACAAGATCACTGTCCAAAATAGTTACCCAATCCCATGGATTGATGACTTTTTGGAATAGCTCAAGGGGGACAAATATTTCAGCAAGATTGACTTGAAGTATGGTTATCACTAAGTGCCTATCGAACCCTCCGACGTGTGGAAGACTACCTTCAAATCCAAGGAGGGCCTTTTCAAATGGGTGGTCATGCCTTTCAGGTTGACGAATGCCCCTGTAACCTTCATGAGATTGATGGATGACGTATTGTGACCCTTCACCAATGCATTAATGTTGGTGTATTTAGATGACATCTTGATATTCATCCAGAGTTGGGAAGAGCACCTACGCCATATTTGAAAGTTCTTTCAAACCCTGCAACAACACAAGCTGTGTGCCAATTTAGAGAAATGCATTTTTGGCATGACCCAGGTTCAATATCTAGGGTACAACATTGATGAGCAGGGTGTGCAAGTGGACACAGCCAAGATACAATTCATTCGGGATTGGCTAGCCCCAACCTCTCTAACAGAGCTCCGCAACTTTCTGGGTCTTGCCAATTTCTACCATAGGTTCATGTTGGGATTCTCTCATATCACTTGGCATTTAAGTCAAGTCACCAAGGGTGGAGCGAAAGAAAAGTTTTTTTGGTCCAAAACCTAAAAAAAGGAATTTTCCAAGTTGAAGCATCGCCTCTTCTATACACCAGTTCTCACATTACTAGACCTACAACAACCATTTGAGATTGAGACAAAAACCTCCGACTATGCTATTGGTGCAATTCTTACTCAGCAGGGGTATCCAGTGGTTTACCATAGTGAGACACTTTCAGGCACAGTCCAAAAGTATGCCACTTATGAAAAAGAAATTTATTCCAATGTGCAGGCTTATCGTAAATGGAAGCATTACATTATGGGGAAGGAAACGATCATCCACACAGACCACCGACACCTGTAGCTCATATAGACACAAGGGAAATTGCAGAATGATCACCATTAGAAACGGTCCACTTACCTGCAATAATTCCATTTGAACATTAAGTACAAGAAAGGCAACACCAATAATGTTGCAGACTACCTCAGTTGACCACTAGTCATGGTTTTGATCACTATGCTCGACTCCTGTGGGCATGAGACTTTGGGGTGGCCGCATCTTTACGAGAGTGATCCAGAATTCGATGGAACATACTAGATACTCGTTGATGATAAGAAAGTTCAAAGTTTTCACCTCCAAGATGTGTTGTTATGCCACTTGGGACACATCTGTGTTACTTTAAGCGAGCATGCCAAGATGATTTGGGAGGGGCACTATAGCCGGGTCGCTGGACATTTTAGAGTAGAGAAAATAGTGGCAGTACTACAAAAGTATTTTTATTGGCCGAACCTTCGTCAGGATGTTGGGAGGTACATTAAATCCTGCACTGCCCATGCCATTACCAAACCAACCATCAAGAAGTAAGGCCTATACACTCCTATGCCTACTCCTAGTCAACCTTGGGAATCCATCTCCATGGATTACATGTCAGGCCTTCCTTCTACTAAGCATGAGAATGGCTACGTGTTTGTGGTTGTCAACATATTCTCTAAGATGACCATTATGGTGGTCTACAAGAAGAGTATCACAATAGAGGCCACTACTAAGCTCTTATTTGAGCAAGGGTGGGTACACTTCAGGATCCCACATCCCATTGTTTCTGATCGGGACAATAGATTCCTAAGTGCATTTTGGTCAAAGCTCTGGTCGATGCTAGGTACCAAACTCACTAAGTCCATGACTTTCCATCCCCAAACTGATGGCCAAATATAAGTCGTCAACAAGATGATCATACACGTTTTGCACATGTACAACTCGAAGCATCCACACACATGGGATGAAAGCCTCCCCTATGTCCAACACAACTACAACAGAGCTCTCCAGAAATCAATTGTCCACAACCCCTTTCAGGTAGGGTTGAGATCTCAACCATTATGTCCCATTGATGTGGTCTTACCATTTGTAGCTACTTAGACAGATTCAACTCATGTCCAATTCGAAGCCAACATGGCTAATAGCACCATTGAGCACATTCAAAAAATCCACCAGAAGGTCCATGATATAATGGATAGAGCCAATTCCAAGTACAAACAACACCATGATCAACATTAGGTGTTGCACAAGTTCCAAGTGGGTGACAAAGTTTGGCTACATTTGTAAAGGAGCACCTTCCTGGACCCCACCGCAAGCTTCACCCACTCTGATATGGGCCATACACCATCACCAAAGTTGTAGGGGACAATTATTTCAAGCTTCACAGTCCACCATTCCTTGGTCTGCACCTAGTGTTCATTGTAGACCATCTTCAACCATACTTTCCACCATTACTGGACACATCCGTCGTTGCAAAACAACTCACACCAACAGAGCTAAACCTAGACTGCATGGAAAATGCCACAACTGATCAGATCATGGACAAACAGATCAAGGATTCTCACTAGTAGAAGATCCAACTATATTGGGTTTTCAAGGCTGGCCAACTCCTTCACCAAGGCAAGTGGCTCACCAGGGACCAAGTTCAGCAAACGTTTCCCCATCTCATGGAGGAAATCAATGCAATGGGGACCATTGCTTCCTAAGGGGGAAGGAATGATCCAAGTAGATATTGGTGCCCACCCGCCCATTCCACTTGGACCCCCAACACTGTCTCTTTCATTTTTTCAATTTCCTTAATTGTAGCACAATTTACTATTTTTGACAGTTTTTCGAGTCTTGAGCTTCCAAAGCCATTTTGATTCCCTAAATGACGTTTTTATGGAAAACGGAGAGACCAAAAAGTTCCAAATTAGCTTGGCTACTTGCTTTTGGCCTCCTCCTTGAGATCTTCAAAATGAGATATTATGATAGCCAAAAAGAGATCGAATGCCAAAGTTACGACCCTGGGAAGTTGATGTACCAATTTACCCAAACGGGGCTCACAATTTTGGTGCTTCATCTCCTAGGGTTAGGTTTTTGGATGTTTATATTTTTCCATTGTTTCTAAATAATAAATAGGCCTTTGAGCCTCATTGTAACACAGTTCAGAGGCATGTAGCCGCCACATCTCCTCTCAGAGATAAGCTACCATTGTCCAAGCTAGTTTATTTCCATTATGTTTGTAAGCATGTTTCAGTATTCTAGTATTAATGAAATGAAGTGTTATTTCTACTGCATTTCTGTATTTATGGTTATACGTGTGATTTTTTGTGTTCTTATTTAAGTTTAGACCAGATAAAAAATTAGATTAGTAAATTAATAGGATATATCAAATTAAGGTGCAAAACTAATGGATAAATTTGCATATGATATGATGATTCAATTGTCAAATAATTTTTATTCCAAAGGGATTGGTGCCATTTGAAAGTATATTTGATGAGAATGATGTTCTCGCTATTGTAACGATTAATCCTCAATCAGAAGATATTTAAGAGTGCAATATTGAGACAGAAGAAGAACTAAGGAATACTAAAATTTCAAAGTTATTAACACAAGAATTCAAAGACAAGTATATAGGTTTATTTAAACAGTACATTGACATGTTTTCTTGGAAGTATGAAGATCTAAAAACCTATGATACTTCAATCTTTCAACATAAAATTCATTTGAAGCCTATTGTCAAGCCTTTTAGGCAGAAGTTGAGGAAGGTAAATCCTATCTTATTGCCTATTATGGGGGAAGTTTTTTTTTTTTTTTTTGGATGCAAAAATCATAGTTCCATTGAGATATTTAGACTAGATTTCTAATTTAGTTTCTGTAAGAAAGAATAATGGAGAAATACGATTGTGTAAATTTCATGAACTTGAAAAGAGCATCACTTGAAGTCAACTATCCTTTAAAAAATATGGATTTTGTTCATTAGAAGGTGACTGGGGAAAACATGATTTTAATTCTAGATGGATTTTATGGATACAATAAAATTACAGTGCAGAAGTAATATCAAAGTAAAACAACAATTACTACACCTTGGGGCACATTCGTGTATGCCAGCTTTGAAAACCCGATATAGTTGGATCTTCTGCTGGTGAGAATCCTTGATTTGTGTGTTGTGGCCTTTTCCATGCAGTCTGGGTTTAGCTTTGTTGGTGTGAGTTGTTTTACAACAATGCATGTGTCCAGCAATGGTGGAAAGTATGGCCAAAGACGGTCTACATTGAACACTACATGCAAACCAAGCAACGGTGGAATGCGAAGCTTAAAGGCATTTTCCCCTACAACTTTGGTGATGGTGTATGGCCCATATCAGAGTGGGTGAAGCTTGCGGTGGGGTCCAGGAAGGTGCTCCTTTACAAATGTAGCCAAACTTTGTCACCCACTTGGAACTTGTGCAGCACCTAATTTTGATCATGGTGTTGTTTGTACTTGGAATTGGCTCTATCCATTATATCATGGACCTTCTAGCAGATTTGTTGAATGTGCTCAATGGTGCTATTAGCCATGTTGGCTTCGAATTGGACATGAGTTGAATCTGTCTAAGTAGCTACAAATGGTAAGACCAACACATCAATGGGACATAATGGTTGAGATCTCAACCCTACGTGAAAGGGGTTGTGGACCATTGATTTATGGAGAGCTCTGTTGTAGTTGTGTTGGACATAGGGGAGGCTTTCATCCCATGTTCGTGGATGCTTTGAGTTGTACATGCGTAGAACGTGTACGATCATCTTGTTGACGACTTATATTTGGACATCAGTTTGGGGATGGAAAGTCATGGGCTTAGTGAGTTTGGTATCCAGCATCGACTAGAGATTTGACCAAAACACACTTAGGAATATATTGTCCCAATTAGAAACAATGGGCTGTGGGATCCCAAAGAGCACCCACCCTTGCTCAAAGAAGAGATTAGTAGTGGCCTCTATTTGTTTTTGGCCTCCTCCTTGAGATCTTTGAAATGAGGTATTATGACAGCCAAACAGAGATCAAATGCCAAAGTTACGACCCTGGGAAGTTGTTGTACCAATTTACCCAAACGTGGCCCACAATTTTGGCGCTTCATCTCCTAGGGTTAGGTTTTTGGATATTTAGAGTTTTCCATTGTTTCTCAATAATAAATAGGCCTTTAAGCCTCATTGCAACACAGTTTAGAGGCATGTAGCCACCACATCTTCTCTCAGAGATAAGCTACCATCACCTGAGCTAGTTTATTTCCATTATGTTTGTAAGCATATTTCAATATTCTGGTATTAACGAAACGAAGTGTTATTTCTACTGCATTTCTATATTTATGGTTATAAGTGTGATTTTTTGCGTTCTTGTTTAAGTTTATATCAAATAAAAAATTAGATTAGGAAATTAAAGAGGATATGTCAGATTAAGGTGCAAAGCTAATGGATAAAATTGCATATGATAAGATGATTCAATTGTCATTTTATTTTTATTCCAAAGGGATTGGTGCCATTAGAAAATATATTTGATAAGAATGATGTTCTCACTATTTCAACCATTAATCCTCAATCAAAAGATATTTAAGAGTGCAATATCGAGACAAAAGAAGAACCAAGGAATACTAAAATTTCTAAGTTATTAACACAAGAATTCAAAGACAAGTATATAGGTTTATTTAAATAGTACATTGACATGTTATGTTTTCTTGGAAGTGTGAAGATCTAAAAACCTATGATACTTCAATCATTCAACATAAGATTCATTTGAAGCCTATTTTCAAGCCTTTTAGGCAGAAGTTGAGGAAGGTAAATCCTATCTTATTGCCTATTATGGAGGAAGTTTTTTTTTTTTCTTTTTGGGTGCAAAACTCATAGTTCCATTGAGATATTTAGACTGGATTTCTAATTTAGTTTCTGTAAGAAATAATAATGGAGAAATCTGATTGTGTAAATTTCAATAATTTGAATAGAGCATCACTTGAAGTCAACTATCCTTTAAAAAAGATGGATTTTCTTCTTCAGAAGGTGATTGGGGAAACCATGATTTTAATTGTAGATGGATTTTCTGGATACAATCAAATTGCAGTGCAGAAGTAATATCAAAGTAAAACAACAATTACTACACCTTGGCGCACATTCATGTATGCCAAAATGCCTTTTGGATTAATGAGTAATGGAGCAACCTTTCAGAGACAAATGGATTTGGAATTTGTGGGTGAGAAGAGTAGGTTTATTTTTATTTACCTTCGTGATCTAACAATTCAGACTCTCAAGATATGAGACATCTTAGATAATTTTTTTACAAGTGCAAAAAAATTGGGATTTCATACAATCCCCAAAAAATAGTCTTTGCAATGAAGGAAGGTAAAATCCTTGGGCATATCGTTTCTAAATAAGGGGTTAAAATCTATCCCCAAAGAGTATCTACTATTCAAGTGTTAAGTATGCCTAGAAACAAAAATGAAATATAGTATTTCCTTGGTAAAATTAATTTTTGGAGGAGGTTTATTCTTAACTATGTAGAGATAGTAAATGATATCAAAAATATGATCAATAAAGATCAAGAAGTAAGATGGAAAATGCAATCAAGATTATCATTTTCTTAGATAAAAAAATGGTAGAAATTAATGTGTATATTTTAAATTTCTCATGAAATTTTCTAAATCACAAGACTAGAAGCTACTCTAATGATTTGAGGAAATAAATTCACGATCGAGAACAAATATCATTAACATGCATCAAAATTCAACACACAAACAAATATTTATCCAGGGGAAAGAAACTGCTCAAAACCCCTTGCTATCTGTATTGTATTAATTAAAGAATCTGGATGAATACAATATGCTCTACTCAAGCTTGAGCTCAACTTGCACCTATATCTCTACCCTCTTCCTGAATGACCGACCTTGGCCAATACTTAGCCAAAATTTTGAGCCTCCAAGAGCCTATTTCCTTAAGCTGTTTGATGAGGAATTAACCACGTGTTAATTAGGGAAATTTCTCATTGAGAATTGCACAATTCCTTTAGGCCCTTCTTTGACTGCATGCACCACTTGTACAACTTGGCAAATTATACATCTAATAGTACACTACCCTTGAACACCAATATCATCTGGGTAACTCAAATTCTTTGCATGCAATAATTATTTTGGGCTGATTGGTGATTTAACTAGATGATCACTTAGTGTGGAAAAAGTTACACACCCTTAACTTGACCTCCACTAGTTCTACTGACAATGAGAACTAGTTAAATTGACAATAACTCAAATTAACTGAAATAGAATACAAGTTGGAAATCAATCATGTAGAAATGAACTCAAATGTATCCAACTAGAATTTCTAAGTTAACTCAGTGACAAGAGACATGTCACCTTATTTAAATACATCCAAGTATTTTTCTAAAATTGAAATTGAAATTTCTCCTAATTTAATCAAGGAAAAATTAAATTAGGAATTTTTTGCTTCATTTTCAACCCTCCCTCTTAGCAATAAATGGATTATTAGGTACCCCAATACTTCTTCTATGGAACTTGAATTTTCCTCTTGACAAGGCCTTTGCCAAAATATATGCATTTTGTTCCTCTTTCAGAATGTACTGCAACAACATAATCCACTGCTGCACACAATCTATAGATGGTGATATCAAATGTCAATATACTTGGATCAATTATTAAATACTAGATTCTGAAATAGCTTGATACAACTATTATTGTCACAGTAAATCACTATAGGATCCATCTTCTAACCAAATAACCCAACAATAATATTTCATCCAAATAGACTAACATGTTGCTTGACTTGTAGCCATGTACTCTACTGCTGCTAAGTTGAGTGCTGCAGATCTCTGCTTCCTACTATACCAAGAAGCTGTTGTTGACCCAACACTGAAAATTCCTCCTGAAGTGCTCTTCCTTTCTGATGGAATCCGCGCACAATCTGCATTTGTGAAGCCTTGCAACATCACTCCATCTATAATTTTGTACCAAAGACCAAACTGAGTAGTGCCTCTGAGGTATCTCAACACATGATTTGTTGCTTTCCAATACAATTTGGTTGGATCAACCATGGATTAACTAAGCTGGTTAATTGCATAACACGTCTGGTCGTGTGTTCACCAAATACATGAGTGCACCCACAGTCTTCCTGTAAATGGTAGCGTCCACTTCCTCACCTAAAGTGGCATCCTTTTCCATTTAGTTACCTGCTAGAGGAGTGTCCATGGGTTTTCTACACTCCATGTGGAACTTCTTTATTATCTCATTAGCATACTTTCCCTAAGAAACAAAAATTTCCCCATCTCCTTGCCATACTTCATCTCGAAATATCTTGCAAAGTCCTCCTTGCAATATCTGATCAACTTCTCATCACCAGTAAGGATCAATTCATCAACATATAAAACAATAATCAATAATTTTCCTTCTACCAAAATTTGATAATGGTTTACATCTGCTTCACTTTTGGTGAAGCCCAAACTGGTGAGATAGCTATCAATCTCGATATACCAAGCACAAGGTGCTTTCTTGAGTCCATACAATTCTCTCTTGAGTCTGCACACATGTGACTCTTTATCAAAGGTCTCAAACCCCCTTTTTCTACAAAATATACACCTCCTCCTCAGTAAATCCATTGAGTAATGTTGTCTTCACATCCATCTAGTGGATCTTCCACCCCATCTGCATTGATAATGCTAGAATTGACCTGATGGATGAGTTCCTTTCTACTGGATCAAAGGTCTCCTCATAGTTAATTCCCTCCACCCGAGAGAACCCCTTGGCCACAAATATTGCCTTGTGTTTCTCTATGTTCGCATTTGTTGCATGCTTTACCTTGTAAATCCATCTCGAACCAACCATTTATTTGCCTACTGGTCTCGGGACCACTTCCTAAACACTGTTTCAAACAATGGAATCATATTCCTCTACCATAACGTCAAACCATACTGGTTTCTTTACAACTTCCTTGAATAAGGATGGATTTGTCTCTACCAACTCACTCATCAGAACCATTTTGCGAGTGTATCAATATGGTGACCTCCTGTGCATGTACTATGATGTGGGTACTCCCACATTCTCTCTAGCATCTTTCAATAATCTATCAGTTTCCCTCATTCATTTCCTTCCTTCTCTAGATGTCTCTATTTGAGTGGATGTCTCCACTCTCTGCTCCTCCTCTTGTGGCTTCTCCACAAGTTCTTGAGGTTATTCCTTTGGATCCAAAAGCTCACGATCAGGCTACAAATTAAGCTCCCTCTCAAGAGAACACCTCATCAAACTTCACATCTCATCTAACCACTATCATCTTGAGGGATGGAAAGTACACCTGATAGTTGTGAGGTGTATCTGTGTACTTCGTAAATATGCCCAACTCTTCTTTCGACTCTAGATTTTTCCTTGCTTCCTTAGATACATGGCAGTAAACTGATGATCCAAAGATCCTAAAGTGTGACACATATTATTTCTTCCCTGGAAAATCTTCCTCTGGTTTACTCATGCCAAGAATCTTGTGAGGACTCCTATTATGCAAATAACTTCTGTGTTGCATGCTTTAGCCTACAAGTATAGAGGTAGGGTTTGTTCATGTAACATAACTCGTTCTACTCCCACAATACTTCTTTTCTTCCTCTCATCCATCCCATTTCGTTGTGGTTTATGAGGTGATGTCAAATCTCGTTGAATTCCTTCCTTTGCATAGAAATTTTTAAACTCATTCAACACACATTCACCATCGTTATCACTCTTGAGAGCCTTCACTTTCCTACCAGTCTCTTTCTCAGCAAGTTCTTTAAGCTCACAAAAAATTTGGAGAATGTCTCGTATTTCTTTTCCATGAAGTAGATCCAACACTTCTGTGAGAAATCATCTACAAATATAACATAATACTATGCTTGGTAGTCGAGGTTGTCGAGAAAGGTCCACATACATTAGAGTATATCCTTTCAAGGATTGAATGTGCCTTACTATCTCGATCATTGAGGGTGGCTTTGTGTACTTACCCAATGTACACCCTTTGCATGTATCCCACTTCTCTAGTGCTCCATTGAGGAGGCCTATAGAAATCTGCTGCATGATCTTCAAAGTTCCATGATGAAAATGGCCAAGTCTTCTATGCCATAATTTACCAAAATCTCGATTATGCACCTTCTCTGCTTTTGTGTTCAATGCTACACAGTCTTCCACATCTAATTTGTATAGGTTCTTCGTTCGAACCCTGATTTGCTTCACTTGTCCCGTGGCGATGTGTCTCAAGAAAGCCTTTCTTTTGTTGAGTATCACATCATAGTCACATTCTTCCAACATCATGATGAAAACTAGATTCTTCTTTAGACCCGGTACATACATCACATCTTTGATCCTGAGAGCGGAGCCAAAATCCTTCTTTCACTGAGCTAGATCCTAGCATCAACTATTGGGGGTTTTGCTACATCTGTCTCGATGTATTCTAGAAGCTCATTATCATCCAATGCTGCCTCCATGCAAATCTTCCATGCGACAAACTTTATGGTTCCTTCCAAATCATACTCGAGCCTGAGTCCATTGAAAGCCATCTTCTCATTCTGGGAGAAAACTAGTAACGCTGATCTTCAAATTTGAACCTCCTCCAATGAAAAATTTGAAATATCTTCTCTACTATGAATCTAGCTCTGGTACCTTGTAGAAATTAATGTGTATATTCTAAACTGCTCATGAATTTTTCTAAATCACAAGACTAGAAGCTACTCTATTGATTTGCAGAAGTGAATTCGTGATCGAGAACACAAATCATTAACATGCATCAATATTCAACCCACATACACAAATATTTATCTAGGGGAGAGAAACTGCTCAAAACCCCTTACTATTTGTGTTGCATTAATTAAAGAATATCGATAAATACAATATGCTCTTCTTAAGCTTGAGCTCAACTTGCACCTATATCTTCTATCCTCTCCTTGGCTGACCAACCTTGGCTAATACTTATCCAAAATTTAGAGCCTACAATCTCTTATTCCTTGGTTTGTTTGATGAGGAATTATCCCCTTATTAATTAGGAAAATTTCTCATTGGGAATTGCTTAATTTCTTTATGCCCTTCTTGGACTGCATGCATCACCTGCACAACTTGGAAAATTCTACAACTGATAGTACATTGCCCTTGAAATCCAATATCAACTAGGTAACTCGAATTCTCTGCATGCAACAATTATTTTGGGCTCATTGATCAATTACCTGGATGATCACTCAATGTGAAAAATGCTACACACCCTCAACTTAACCTCCAATAGTTCTATTGACTGAGAACTAGTTAAACTAGCAATAACTCAAATTAACTGAAATAGATTGCTACAAATTAGAAATCAATCATGTAGAACTGAACTCAAGTGTCTCCAACTAGAATTTACTGAGTTAAATGAAGGGCCATGTCACCTCAGTTAACTACTTCCAAGTATTTTGCTGAAATTGAAATTGAAATTTCGCGTAATTTAATCAAGGCAAAATTAAATTACGAACTTCTTGCTGCATTTTCAACAAAAAGAACTCATGGAAACACTAGTTTTAGCTAGTCCTAATTATAGTAAGCCTTCCAAAATATTTTCATTTTCTTTAGATTCAACATTTGTAGTAGTTTTATTTTTATAGAAGAATGAAGACAATTATGAGTAGGAAATAGATGATTTATTTTTTATTTTATTTTTTATTTTTTTTATATTTTTTATTTATTATGTTATTTTATTTATTTATTTATTTATTTTATTTTATTTTTATTATTTTTATTTCTTTTTTCTTTTTTTTTTTTCTTTTTTTTATTTATTTATTTTTATTTTATTTATTTATTTTTATTTTATTTTTATTTATATTTTAATTTTAATTTTAATTTTAATTTTAATTTTAATTTATTTATTTTTTGTTTTTTGTTTATTTATTTATTTTTTCTTCAGTTCAGTAAGGTAATAAGAAATGCAGAGTTGAAATATGATATAATTGAAATGCAGAGTTGAAATATGATATAATTGAAAAGAATGCATATGCTTTAGTACAATTTCTCAAGTCTTTTTGAACTTATGTATTATATTTAAAAAATAGAATATGTACCAAAAATGTAGTTAATCATTTTTAACTTTATGTATTACATCTAAAAAATAGAATATGTACCAAAAAATGTAGTTAATCA
Source organism: Pinus taeda (assembly GCA_000404065.3). Classification (NCBI taxonomy): domain Eukaryota; kingdom Viridiplantae; phylum Streptophyta; class Pinopsida; order Pinales; family Pinaceae; genus Pinus; species Pinus taeda. The sequence goes on from APFE030231634.1 coordinate 32,296, forward strand.
TTTTTAACTCAAGAAGAAAGTGATGGTAAAAGGGGAAAATGGATAACAAAAATTCATGGATTTGACCTAGAGATCAAGCCAACTAAATTACTAAAATTTCAAGGGATAACTAAAATCCTAGCAGAATCTAATTGCATAATTCTAGGCATTAACTATGTGATATAGAATTCAAATTCAAACAAAGAGAACAATATACAAGAACCTAATCTGGAAGGAAAATAGAAGAATACACAAGAAACTTCTCTCAAGTTAGAGAGCAATGTTTGCGAAATTGCAGAGTGGATGTGAGTGCTAATGTAGAGCAGTGAGAGAAAGATTATTCTTGTTGTAATGTGTGTTTTCAATGTTTTCCATGTAAACATTAAGGGAGGGTATTGGAAGTAATGCTTCCATGTGTTGTCATGAGTTTCCATTGAGAGTTCTCAAGCATCAATTTAGAAGTTGTTGTTTCCTATGTATGAGTTATAGTTATGATCTAGATGTGTGGGAGTAAGAGATTTATGTCCTATAACCCAAAAGTCTAAATACACCACATTAAAAAACCAAAAACATCAATATGGCTTGGCTTAATCCTTAATGAATCTAAAAACATCAAATTAAAAAAAAAAAAACATCAATATGTCTTGATTTAATCCTTAATAAATGTTCAAAGTTGTTTTTTAAGCATTGCATTAATATAATCACAGCATCAATATATTTTGATTTGACACCCTGTATATATATTTGCTTTGCAATTTTTGATAAAATTATCATAAATTATATTTTTACAATCCAATTTAGATGCATATTAACCTTAAATCTTTGTAAGTGAATAACCCCAATATGTCTTGATCTGATCCTTAATGAATGTTCAAAGTTGTTTTTTAAACATTGCATTAAAATAATGACAACATCAATATATTTTGAGTTATCTATAAACTAATGACCAAAATTGTTTTACAAAATCACTAAAATATATAAACATATTGTTTCAAGTAGATTTTCGAATTTTATCATATCTTTCATTATAATTTTGATAGTTACAACCATTATCAAGACTATCCAAATAGTTTTGTCACACCCTCCATATATAGTTGCTTTATAATTTTTAATTAAATTATTATAAATTATAATTTATTAACTAATTAATCCATCTTAATCTAAATCTGTGTAAATGATTAACATCATATATCTAATTTAATCTCCCATAAATATCATTTTTTTTTTTTAAATATAAATTAAAATAATAAACACAATATATTTTGACTACTATAATAATGATCAAAATATCTTTTCCAAATCACTAAAATATATAATCATACGGCTGCTTCAAGTCCATTTCCTATTAATCATAACTTTTTTATAGTTTGATAGTGACAATTCAAAGTGTGATTCACACTTGCCATATATTTGTTTTATAATTTTTTTTTAATTATATAAATATATTTTTAAAATAATTAAACTATTTAACATGATCAAAATTATTTACAAAATCACTAATAATATATAATCATAGCGCTTGCTTCAAGTTGCATTTTTCTTATTTTATCATAACTTTTATCATAGTTTGATAGTGACAACATTCTAGACTATCCATATAGTTTGATCAACTCGCCATATATATTTTGTTTGTATTTTTCGATTAATTATTATAAATATATTTTAATCTAATTTAAATCTACTTTAACAATAAATTTTTATAAGTGAATTTCAATTAATTTTTCAAAAATATTTACACATTTAGAAATTTAACCAAAGTCCATTCCACATGAGAGAAAAACTTGCTTGCCTAAACCCAATTGCTAGTAATGTGATTGGATCCACTTCTAAGATGGTTGAGACAATGGAGGATACCACCATGGATGTTGTATAGATGTTGTTGGGAGGCCGGAGGATACTACCATGGATGTTGTTAGAAGGCTGCTCATGTTCGAAGATGAGGGCATTTTGGTGGCACCTCATGGAAAGTGGGGAGAGCATGGATTGGATTATCTTGTTTTCACTATTCGGATGTTGCCTTGCATCTCAATTTGGAAAATGTTGCTAAGGTTAAGTACCTAAGCAAGGAGCACAGGAAGTTCACAAGGAAAGCAAGAAAGGTGAAGATGAAACTGCACCAACAAATGAACAAACATGGACCCTTTACCAAGAAAGCAAAAATGAAATATATAGTTGTAAACCTAGTTGAGACTTAGACCATCAGGCAAGTTAAAGTTTAGGTGCTGGTGATTAAGGGAAAGCGTTAGAACATTAATCAGAAAGGCGTCCAATGTTCTTATTTCAACAAGTTAATGTGAGTTGGCAGGGGTGAGTAAGACATCAGTTCAAGTGGACAGAAATCATTATTGATTCTCCTACATATGTATCTATAAATAATGATATTTAATAATGAAATAATAAACTCTGGCTCAAATCTACTTGCTAAATTTAGTGTTTTTCTCTTCTTCCTCGATAGAGGCTCTTCTTCCTTCATTATTATCAAACTACACATAATAAGGATCATAATGAAATTGTTCTCTAAATATCTCTGCAATGAGTTGTCGATACAATTTTCACTGCTTGTCTTTAATGCATAAAGAGCCACGCTGTTAACTCCTGCAAGTAGTAATACCAAAGCTTTCGTTTGACATGCTAAGCAGTGCATCTATACTGCACTCCAATTCTTGGCATGTATATTTGTTCGCTGCAATTCTTGTTGCATTTAAAATGAGAGATCTAAAGTTTGGATGCTCACGAAATGATAATTGTATATTTGAGTTTGTTTGGTTTCACAGGTATTGATTAGTTTATTAGGGTTGTTTATTGTAAGTCGAACATATCTAGATAAGGCGACGTCCCTGGATTTGGTAAATATTCACACGCCTCTGGATAGTATTATAAACACGATCACAACAGTTTTGAGAAGTGTATTTTTACTAATAACCTAAAATATGAAATGGAAAATAAAATAGATTTGTGGATTGTTACCGGGCGTGATTTTTTAATATTAAAAAGTAAATTAATATTTATTAAATTTGTAAAATCATTTATTAGTCTTTTGAAATTATTATTTTTATGTTAATAAAACCTCTAGCTAGTCTTAAATTGGTAAAAAGCATTTTATATTAAAACAAAAGGTTCACGATGCGAAAAGGTTGCATTTTATTGGTAGGCTCGCGATGCCAAAAGGTTCACGATAGCTTTTGCATGAACAACAAAAATTTGATCGCATGTGTTCGATCTTTCAATTAAATCACTAAAACCTCAATTAATATTTTCATATTTTCATTCAAGTCAGAGCTACTAATGAGGCAGCCAAGTGGACTAAACAACATGGCCATTGATGAAGCCACTAATTAAGGATCCAAGTCAAACAAAGTAGTCATTAATATTATGATTTACTATCATTCAAAGTCAAAACTACTAATTAGCACTTAATTTGTGGATTTATATATTCTTTTGATATTTGTTCAAAGCTACTAATTAGCATCTAATTGATTGATTTATAGTATATCAATTTATTGGAATCACAAATTTGATAGCTAATTTATGCACAATTAAAGTGTCCTAGGGTTTTTCAGGGTGCTGAGTCCAAATATGCAGTTAAAAAATCATTTTAAATAATACAAATCAAGATTTAATCTCAATTTTTTCAGCCAGATTCCGTCACCAGAATCTCCAAAACAACTCCTATCATATTCTAAAAATTATATTATTTTGATATTTGTTTTTACGTTTGGTTAGAAATTTATTTAAAATGTAAAAATAGTAATTTTTTAATTATTTATATATATATTATAAATTATGTTAATAGTTTATATATAGTATTTTTGTTTGTAAATTTCTATTTCTAATAGTTTTAATATTATATTTAAAGTGTATTTCAAATATTTAAAAATAAAAAATATTATTATAAATAACGATATAATATAAAATTGATACAATATATTATTATATATTATTTTGTTATTAAATTTTGTTTTTTTACCCTAATAACTGGGTGAAATTAAATAAATCTGTATTTATCAATTTAATATAATGTATTTTAATTGATAAAAATAGTTATAATATAATGAGAGTTGTATTTTGAAGATATTTTTTACATTGTATATATTATTAAGTTAAAGGTGTAAGAAAATAAAGGTGTATAGATAATATTTAGAGGAATATCCTTATTAATTTTAATAAGGATATTTTTATATCAGGTTATATTTAGTGGTTATTTTTGTTTTTAATTTGAAAAGTGGTGTTATTACAAATATATCTTTTTTTTGCTAAGGATAAACTACGACATTTTGCATTTATGGTCTTAAGATCTTAGTGTTGACAAAAATATTTCCTTAATTGGGTGATTAAAGGATCGATAAACTAGGAGGTAGTCACTCATGCAAACTCCTCGCAATGGGAGGACATGTGCCACTTTGTACAGGTAAACTCAAGGTCATCTCATTATGGTAATTACTCCCTTTTTGATGGGCCTTTGGATATGGTTGTATCTGTTGGCTTGATGGTTGGGGGCATGTTGGGCACGTGATTCCCCAAGGGAAGTTCAAAAGCCCAGATTTTGGCTAAAAAGTGTATTTCCGATGTAAAGACTCCCCATTTTGTGGGCACAGAGCACGAAGTTGTGAATGAGTCATAGTGTTGTCCACCTTCAATTTTGTAATGTAATGTCGGCTTTAGAGATCTACCCATGGTCCGCGGACCATGGGATTGTATAAATAGAGCGAGGCTCTAAGTTGTAAATTAGTCAATAGAAGAGCTAGAATGATGATGGAATAGAAGGATAGCGGAAGATCTAAGTGTAGAGTCGAGTCTTTGGGTCGTAGAGTAGGAGAGGGCTCTGCAGCTGAGTGCGCAGAGGCCTAGTAGTCTGCAGCTGAGTGCATGGACCCCTGCAGCTGAGTGCGCATGGTAGGTTGAGTCTGTAATCGTTTAAGAATTGATAAAGAGAAGTTTTATACCATTCCTGTGTATTCATTTACTGGAATCTGCATTGAATGTATTGGGTATAAATTACATTTCTACTGTTTATATCATCTGGGAACATAAATGATTGTGTTGATTAAGTAAATGTGAGATAAAGTATATGTTTACACAAAGTTAGCTAACATCTGTAAGAAGATAAGTAAGATACGAAATGTAATTTGGGGAAATAATGCAGATCACTGCCATAGCAGCGCAAAAGCTCCTTAGCTCTTGATGAGGCTTGACCCAGGTTCAAAGTTAATTAGCTAAACAAATCCATACACTACTGACCCTTTCAACATTAGCCTGCGGTGCACAGACTGAAATCTCACCGAAAGCAGTATGGGGGGATGCTGGAATCAAGTTTCCGCACTATGGAGATGTATGAGGAGTCGATTTAGTCCAACTGTGCCTACCTTCGCACACTGCTCTGACCTTTGAGACCTTTGCGATCTGTTATAATCACCTACGCACAACCCTAACCAGGAGCTGAGGGGCTTTCACACTACTATGGCAGCGATCTGCGCTATTTCCCCAAATTACATTGGGTATCTTACTTATCTTCTTACAGATGTTAGTTAAATTTGCGTAAACATATACTTTATCTCACATTTACTTAATCAACACAATCATATATGTTCACGCATCATATAAACAACATAATGTAATTTATACCCAATACATTCAATGTAGAAAACAGTAAATGAATACATAGGAATGGTATAAAACTTCTCTTTATTAATGCTTCAACGGTTACAGACTCAACCTGCCCTGTAGACTCAACTACAGGGGTCCACGCACTCAGCTGCGGACTACTCGGCCTCTGCACACTCAGCTGTAGAGCCTTCTCCTACTCTACGACCCAAAGAGTTGACTCTACACTTGGATCTTTCGCTATCCTTCTATTCCACCATCATTCTAACTCTTCTATTAACCGATTTACAACTTAGAGCCTCACTCTATTTATACAATCTCATGGTCCGCAGACCATGGGTAGATCTCTAAAGCCGACACTACATTAAAAAATTTAGGGCGGACAACCCTATGACTCATTTACAACTTCACGCTCCATGCCCACAAAATGCGGAGTCTTTACATTAGATTTACACTTTTTAGTCAAAATCTAGGCTTTTAACCCAACTTCCTTTGGGGGATCCCGTTCCTAACAGGCCCCCAACACAAACATCATGACTCGCCCTTGAGTCATTCTGTTGGTGCGGATATATTTGCATAGAGACCTCCCAACTCTGCCTGGACTGCTGCAAGATCAACAGCACATTGAGTAACTACCTACTATAACTCTTGAACGTGTTGTTCAGAGACTGTTGTAGCTGAACTGCTGCCCTGCACCTGTTCCTGTATTCCCTGCATATGTGCGAGCTTAGCTTCAATCGAGACTGTAATGATGAATTCCTCATCGATCCATGGTTATACACGTGCCTTCAAGGCATCTTCCTTATGTCGTGCAATGTCTACCTGCTCCTCTACTGCATCCGCGCGAGCCTCTATGTAAGGGCCATTGTCTGCACAGTCCCTTTTATTTAATTGTACTATTTCTACAGGTCACGTGCCTATGTTTCTAAGCATTGTATGTTCAGGTCCTCATGCAAAGTGGTGAGGACCTCAAACGACTCTTTAAATAGTTTTGTGCAGTCCTTCACTACACTATTGATCTCCATTATTATTCCTGTAATGACGCTGGCACGTTGTTCCTTCACCTCAGGTGGAGTTGAAGGTTGTGCCTTCAATTGCAACTCAACTATCTGAAGGTTCAGCTCCAACTGAACCTTAGCCATTTCTTCTTTCACCTCGCGCACTCTTGCTGCTAGTATCTAGATGTGCACCTCCGCTGGTTCCTCTGCTGGGATGGCCAACTTAGGGACCATCTGGAAGTCTTCCTCAACCACCTACACTAGTTGTATGTTTTGTGTCACAACCTCATTGCGCTGCAAGCTCAATTGTTCAATATTAACCTGTTTCTCACTCATCACCTGAAGTGCGCGACCCTCCCTATCGTACAGTTCTGCAGTCACTCCATCCTACAGAACATAGAGCATGTCCAGAAGGAGTGCAACCATGTTTATCCCAACTCCATTTAGTGCTCTAACCACAGGCCTGTCGGCCTCAATTTCTGTAACGAGTGCACCCTCTGGCAGCAATATGGTGTTCGTCATGAGGGCGGGTAGCATTTCCTCAACCGCGATCTTGCTTACTGCTAGGCTGGTCAATAGAGTACTAACCTGAGGAGTGTGCACCTACAACTCCTGTATCTATGTCCAAAGGGCCCCCAACACCATCTCATTTTCCTCCGCGAGCTATTGGATGGCCTCTGCAGTGATGTCCCACATTGTCTCCCCTATGTTATGGAGATCACCCTCAGTGAGGGTGATTGGGTCAAAAGAAGTCTTGGAGGCTTTCGACTTCTTCCGCGGCCCCACCTACTCTCTCAAGCATTGTCGCTTGAGTTGTGTGGACACTGTCTGCAGGTCCGCACCACCTTTGTCTGGATCTGTCTCCTGTGTAGGCGAAGGCGAATTTTCTCCTTCGTGGTCCTTCTCAGCTGTCCCTTCTGCTCTTCTGCTGCCTTCGCAACTTCACGTGCCTCCTATGCCTTGGCTACTATCGCTTCGTTCTTTCTCTTCTTTTCCAACTACGCCATCTGCAGCTTTTCCTCCTCCGTTTTCCTTTGTTCTGCGGACTTCTGTGATTCCACTACAGAGCTAGCTGGACCACGCAACTACGGTGGCCACAACTCAATCATGATGAATATGACATCATCCGTGGCTAGGTAAGGTATCTCATTCCATTTCTTCGTGGGGTCCTTCCGCACCCTGATATATACGTGATGGAAGTCTGCCTTGAACTTCGCAAAACTCTGTAGACTGTTAGAGACAGTGGGCAATAACCACGACTTGTAGTTAATCCCTATTCTGATGTTCATCTCCATGAACACCCAGAGTATCTTGCTATCTCTAATCCTCTGTACGTCTTTAGTTGCCCACAATGAAGCATACTTCGCTGCCTCCGGAAGATCCTTCGCAATCGTTGGGAACTGGCTGTCCTGAGGCAATTCCCAAGACACCAGCACTATGGATAGTAGAAGCCATACATAGTGGAAAGTTTTCCCTTGTTCCTGTTCTTCGTGGAAATTTTTCAGGAATTCTCGGAAAAAGTAATTCGCCCAGTTAAACTGGACCCCTTTTGTGCACTGCGCAGCAAGTGTAACCACCGGCGCGGGTACCTCATCTGCATGGCACTTCTGCGTGACTTTCCCAGCCAATATCTATGTTGCAACTTTTACCACAATGCTATTGATACTGGAGATCACGTACCCTCTCTTTTTCTTCTCCAACTTGAACCTTTTCTTCATGGCCTCTGCGATAGCCAGATCATCACTTTTACCCTCGGATATGTTCGTTGGATCTTCCCCTTAGCAAGGGAGCTAAATGATTCTATGAATTAGCTTGTTCGTGATGGGGATGGGCTCTTCTAGCCATAAATATAGTCACTGGGGCGTGATAGTAATGCGGCATCCAAAGTAGGTTTAACAACCCTGCTTTCTCTATTCCTTGCAACCTCTTGTGTTACTCCAACTCTATGACTCTCGTTGTTGTATTTTTCTTTGGCTACATTAGCTGCGGTTGCCCGGTGTGAGAATTTCTTATGGTCCACGAGATCCCAGTCTTTAAATTTTAGAAGCAGCACCCATCCCAAATGCGCTCCATCAAAAACGATATCATCAGGTAGCAGCGAAGTCTGTAGAGAGATTTTTCTCTCATCTAGATTCTTGGGCACCCTTGCTTTCCCCTTCCGTGGAGGAACATACGCGGGCATCCTGGTCAGAGGGTCTGCACCCTAGGTTTCTTCCTCCATTTCTTCATCCTCCTCCTCTTCCACCAGTATTTCCTCAAGGTCTTCCTCCTCCTCATCGATTTCCAAATTGATCGCCTTCCCCTTTTCTTCCATGGTAAGTTTAGTTCTCAACGGGTTTCTAGGGGACATGCGCAATGGTACCATAGGCTACTTATCTTTCTTAGGTCTTGATGTGCACGTCGATTTAGGGATTTATGTGACTATCCTGGTGCTTTCTGGGGCATCTCCTATCATCATGGCATGCGCAACCTCTTCAGCGGTCATCTCTCTGATATCCATGGCTTCTTCAAATGATGCCATATTGCTGTTCCACAAATCTCTCAACGACTCAGGTAAGTGCTCAAACAATGCCTTTGACTTCAAAAGATCGAAAAAATCGAGATTCATGAATCTTTGGGCGCGCAATAGCTTAATTCTCAAATGGCCAAGTGTTGCTTACTGGGTAGCCCTTTGAAATTTATAGTACCTTTTGAATTCAAATTCAAATGTTCTCCCCAAATCTAGCCCATTAATGCTCCCTTGGCGGCAGGTTTTCCCAAATTTAGCCCATAAACTTCACCTTAAATGCCTTCCACCCACTCCATTTGGTCTCAAACCAAACATCACATCGTGAATAGTGACTATAACAGTGACTTTCCAGCCAACTCGTGCGGTAGCTTAGCTACCCTTGCACTGTTGTGGACCCTGTGACACCTTGCTACTATGTGTCGTCCTGACATCGCAGCTCTCAGGAAAAGTAGTTTATAGTCCCGCGCCTCCTTTCAGCTACCTGGAGTGCTAATATTGTTCTTCCCACAGCTAGTCAGATGGGCAGGCCACCTGTGTAAGGCTTCAACCAACTACCATTTACTTTGCCTGGAAAGAGTTCTCTATTTAACTTTACCAACTGCACCATGCCACCATCTGTTGTTTCCTTAATAACATATGGTCCCATCCTATGCAACAAATTGTGAAACTCTCGGCAACAGTCCCCAAGTCTATCAATGTAATCAAGCTCATCCTGCGTCATCACTACGATCTTTCTATCAAGAAAGTCCTTCTTTATTCCTTCCTCAAGCTTCTTGACTTCTGCTTCTGCCATGGCACTTTTCTCGCCCAACCGAACTCTTTTGTTCATGAGTTCTTGGAGCCTAAGATCACCCTACTAGATCTCTTCATCGAGTCCCAACCGTTCGTCTTCAAGCTCTTCCAACGACGCGAGCCTTTCTTCCAGGGCTCCACGGTTCCTTACCCCTGCGAGCACTACTATGCACAGACTAGACATGATAAGCTCCATATGTATTATGGCCTCTACTCTATCAACCAACCAAAAAGGGGTCTGTCTGAGTACACGCAGGCACCAACCACTTCGATGCGCGTTGCATACCTTGTTCAACGCGTTGAACATTGGCGTGGATAACCTTCTGCAGGATTGTTCTTACCACACATACTATTTGTCCAAACTTAAGAGCCAACTACATATCTGGCCCCCAACACACGCTTATTGACCATACCTCTCAGTGTGGAGTTCATGCGCATTCGCATAGGTTGTTTTCCATATGCCTATATCCACCTGGCTAGATGTGTATACGAATCATCCCGTCCATCATACTTGTCTGTTAGTCGCATCTCATGCTTCCTAAAATGCATGTGCATCATTCTCCTACATTTTCACCAGTCCTCAAAGCTCCCTTTGTGCGTACCCCACCATCTCACGAGCGTAGCGCGCAGTACCCAATTCAAGGCCTGGAAGCGTTGCTTTTTTTACACCTCCCTTTCACTTTTGTCCAAGAAGGTATCTACCTCACTTAACCCATCATATATAGGAAGGTCCCTTACTTTTGTCGATATGCAACGCAACGACCTTGACATCATATTACAGTTCTGTGTAGTCACCTCATATAACCAACTCTACCATCGCTTCATTTCCTCATTCGAATCCAAAGTACATGAGCTCTTGTGCTCCCATGCAAACTGTCCATCCATAGTGGGATTCACCCAATCCTGGTTTTGCGTTTTTATCTTATAGATGTAGTCCAAATTATCATCACTTTCATGCACTGGATCTGTATAGCGCAATCCTTCAGCAGGGTCTAGAGGTATAACTACTCGTAGTGACTTCTTTTCAAAAATCATCTTGCGCTTCTTCATATTAATCAGCATGTTCATGTCAGTGGCCCAATCAATTCATAAGAGCGTGGAATAGGGATTGTTGTCATGAACAATCTCTATTACTTCAAATTTTTCTAGCATGCTCGCTCCCTCAATATCTACAATGATTCCCTGCAATCGCCCCATGGGTATTATTTTTAGCTAGTTTCCCATTTGCAGCTGAATAGGGGACCATTGTAGCATAGGCCTCCCCATACACTCCCATGTCTATTTTGGTAGAACATTTGCGTCTGATCTAAATCCAGAATTACTTGGTCCATCTCATATTCTCCAATTTTCACAATTAACCTCATTTCTCTTCCCGTCCTCGTCTTATGCTTTCCAATCTTCCAGACTACATGTGGTTCTCCTAGCGCGGTCCCTGTGCATCTGTTAATGAGTTCTTATAATGCTTTTACAACTCTACTGTTACATAGTAACTTCATACATGTTTCCAGGAACATCGTAAGCATAGATGGGTCCATTTTCGACTCCGGTCTATCTTTGCTTCCTGAAGTGGAGGCATCAACAAAGCTCTTCTTAGCTTCCATAAAGGTTTCTTGAGCGCGCTCCAAATCAAACTCTGCTTCTTTTGCCAAAGCTTTACTAACCCAAGTACTATCTTCGGGTTGTTTGCCTTTGTCATCTCCTGTCGTGATTCTAATTCGGAGCATAACGTTCACATTCAAATCTTCCTCGTGCGGCTAAAACCTCATCATCTGCATGTTCTGAGGCAAGGGAGGCAGTAGCACTCCTTTGTCACATATCCTAGCTATCAACATAGGACAATCTTCCATCTCATGATCAAACAAGGTGCAATATAAACACGACGAACATGTCTGATTCATACAATCACGGGCATAATGTCTTGGCCCTCTACAGTTGTAGCAGATTAAATGATCGTGACCTCTTCCAGGTTCTCCTCCACCTCGGCCTCGTCCTTGCCCTTGAAATCCTGTTCATGCCGCTCCTGCGTTCTGGTCTAGGGGTTGTGTTTCAGCGTGAACTTTCTAGGTGGGAGTTCTATCCATCATCAACTGATAACTCCTACAAGTGCACTCATCATGTCCTACTAACCTACAAAAATTACAAAACAATTGCTGCAAATTTTGTGTATACTTTTGGAACAAACGACAGTTGTTCGTAGCGTGTTTCACTCCTATTTGACAAATCGCGCACCACAAAGGAGGCGCTGCACTAGGTCCTTCTTGTTCTTCCAATCTTAATGACATTGGTCCTCCTCCCACGAGGTGATTTTTGAACACCAGGCAATGATCCTTATCATGAACCTCACCCTTGCATTTTACGCACCACACCTCTTCGTGCACTTCTGGTTGGGTTGTCCTGTCTTGTTTCAGACTCTGCATCTCAAGGCATAAGTTTTTCAACTGCGCATGGATTTGCTGAACTCCTAAGTTAGGATCCTGCATCGGGGTCTCATGTAGCCTCATCGCGATCTCTAAGGCCTCTACCTGAGTTGTTAACTTCTGCTGCGATAGCCCGCTCCTTAAATGTGGTGTTATCAATGCTACAAACCATTCATGATGTTTTCCATTAGTCAGATACATATTAGCTTCGGGAATCGTACATTTCAACCTTTGATTCAACTCCCAAGGAGTTTTGCCTAGTAGCATCGTGATTTATTTGAACCCAATGATCAACTGTGCTTCAGATTTTGGCCTGCTAAATTCTCTCTTTAGCAATGCTTGGATATCTGCCATCCGCGCATTTGGATTATCATTGGAGTGATTAATATACCAGGTCAACGCATGATCCTGCAAGGTGCTAACTAGTGTTGCTTTCTTTATATTGTCATCTGTAACTCCTTGAACTTCCCATATGGCGCTTACCACGAACCAAAATTGGTTTGGATCCTCATTTCCCATTCCCTTGAACACAAAAACTTTATCATGCTTGCCATATTGACTCGCGGTGGTGGCAGAGGTGGTACGGTTGAAGATGGAGGTGAAGGTGGTGAAGCTGGTGGTGGTGGGGGTGGGGGTGGTATTCGTGGAATTCTTTGCCTTAAGTTGGATTGCACTTCTCGGTGAGACGTTCGCGAGTTCTTCCTTGTCCCCTTGTGGAGGTGAAATCAAGGGGCTAGTTTATGGTCCCTTATTTCCTTCGTCTCTATGAGTTTTTCCATTTCGCATAGCCCCCAAAATCAAGGTAATTACATAACCCTCTTTTCACATAATAACATTTTAATCCAAGTATTCAGAGACTTTATGTACTTACCTCACGGTCCTTTGAGAAAGCGTTGCTCTGCCTCACTGTAGCTAACTGGAGTGTCTACTGCAAACTCACTAATGAATCCTCATATAAGCCAATCAAGCTAGTGATCAACAACATGTGCAATCTGATACTCTAATGCTTCCAATCTGCACACCAACTCTAGGGTCCACACAATAGGACCTTCGAGCTTCCACCTTCCTTGGCTATCTGCTAGCTTCGCGATCCACTCGTACAACTTAGTAGAGAAAGATGTGAAAAAGATCTCATGGATTTCTGTGTATAGGTAGCAGTCTAACCACTCTTATTTTGTCAGTCGTGGATTCCTGTTCTCCTACGCTGCGAACTCGTGAATCCTCCTGTCTAACCAACCTTCAATTTCCTTCTTAGTTGGATTCCAATGATACAACATTAGACATCTCTATGTAGATTCCGGTCCCGGCAACAAAACCATTTGTTGGCTTGATGGGGCCTGACCCAGGTTTAGAGTTAATTAGCCAAACAAATCCCTATAGTACTGGCCCTTTCAGCATCAGCATGCGGTGTGCAGACTAAAGTCTCACTCGAAGCAGTATGGGGGGATGTTGGAACCAAGTTTCTACGCCCTGGAGATGTATGAGTCAATTTAGTTCAATTGTGTATACCCTTGCGCACTGTTATGACTTGTGAGACCTCCACGATTTGTTATAATCGCCTGTGCACAACCCTAACTAGGAGATGAGGAGATTTCGCACTGCTATGGCAACAATCTGCGCTATTTCACCAAATTACATAGCATATCTTACTTATCTTCTTACAAATGTTAGTTAGCTTTGCATAAACAGATACTTTATCTCACATTTACTTAATCAACACAATCATATATGTTCATGCATCATATAAACAACAGAAATGTAATTTATACCCAATACATTCAATGCAAAAAATAGTAAATGAATACACAGGAATGGTATAAAACTTCTCTTTATTAATGCTTCAACGGTTACAGACTCAACTTGCCCTGTGCACTCAGCTGCAAGGGTACGTGCACTCAGCTGCAGACTACTAGGCCTCTACACACTCAGTTGCAACGCCTTCTCTTACTCTACGACCCAAAGACTTGATTCTACACTTAGATCTTCTACTATCCTTCTATTCCATCACATTCTAACTCGTCTATTGATTGATTTACAGCTTAGAGCCTCACTCTATTTATACAATCCCATGGTCCGTGGACCATGGGTAGATCTCTAAAGCTGACATTACATTACAAAATTGAGGGTGGACAACCCTATGACTCATTTACAACTTTGTGCTCTGTGCCCACAAAATGTAGAGTCTTTACATCGGATTTATACTTTTTAGCCAAAATCTAGGCTTTTAGCCCCAACTTCCCTTAGGGGATCCCATGCCCAACAATATCCAAATCATTTTCTCATTAGTTTAACACCTTTGGCACAAATAAAAAGGCATAGTCATAGCGTGCAACCCAACCGTCCCCTTTAGCATTAGATTATGGCTCAGAATTCATTCCCAACCTTTTTATCTATTATCATGACTGTTTTGATCCTCCTTTGATCTAACATCATTATCTTTTTGCATGCATTTCCTTGCAACTAGTGGTCTTAAGAGATTCTTATCGTACCCCATCCTATTCATGTTGGTCACCCTCCCATGCGATGGATAATAGTCGAATCTTTAGCCAAGGAGGCCACTCATCTCTTCCACAAAGAGGCCACCATTGTAGCAAGGAAGAAATTAAATATTTTTGAGGAAGAGGTTTAATATAAGAGTTTCACTCATTAAGAGATTCAGGTCATAACTACTATGTATTTTCCAAACATAGGTATCAATCACATCCATGACACCAAACATTTTAGAACCATAGAGCTTTATTGGCATATGAAGCTAATGGTAGTGCACACTTTCATTGGCTAAAAGGTTGAAATATTATAGATGTGTCTGCATTTGGATAGGGCTTTTTGTTTTGCAAGTGGCTTTCTAAAAAGAAAGGTGGGATATTTACTTTGGAGGTTGGGAGCGACACTCGATATATTTTTGGAGAAACTCTCCATATTTATGCCCATTTGTAGAGTTGACATTTATGTTCCATATTTGGTTTTCCTTAGATTTATTCTTTTCATTTCTCTAGTTTTTATGAGTCTATTAGGTTAGAACTAATAGGTAATCTTGGTTTCTTTACCAGGAAAACCAACCTTCAATTGAATTGTATATGTTTAGTAGATACATTACTTGCTTTTGGATAACTTTTCTTCCTAATGGGTAAGCTCCATAAAACTTAGCCACTCAATGGAAGACAACCTCACTTAGGATAAACTTGTATGTCATGTTAACATGGCTGTTGGGTCGACAAATAAGATGTAATGTCTCTTTGTGCTATGTATATTCTTAATTTTTTAAATAATAGAATAGTTTGATTTAAAAAAATGTTCTAAGAGAAGCTCATGAAATCAATGTCCATATCAAAAAGCGGCATTAGTAGTAACAGGTCATTTTCTTTTTTTTTGAGGTTAAAAATACAATCTAGAATTTATCTTGTCTTTACTTATTTGTTTTCATTTATTCTAGAGCATGTTCCCTCAAATATTTGAAGGAGCTTCTTCAATTCACTATTTTCTATTCAGGGACTTTCTATTTTAGCCAATGCAAAGTTAAGCTTAGCTTGACCTTTAATTGGTCTCTCCTCTTGACAATCAACTATTTTGATACTAGGAGAACAAATATCATTTAGCTAATCACTTTCCTTTCGAGGGTCATTTTTCTTCATCCTCCTTTCCTTCTCCTTCTCTCCACCATTTCTATTGGTTTCTTCTTCATATAGGGCCTATAACCTATCCCAAATTTCCTTTGCAGACTTGAGATCCATGACTTTCTCAAGGTCCATATTATGAATACTTTTGTAAATAGCACACTTGGTCTAGGCATTCCATTGTTGAGCTTGTTTTGAAAGGGGTTCTTTGGCATAACCATTTATGACCACTTTCTAAAAATCAAATCCATGAGCAAATATTATGATTTTACGTTCTCTCTCCATTCTTGAAAGTTTGCAATATTGAGTAGTGTAGCACTTTAATGATCCATGATTCACCCAGATCTTCCTTCTAGCGATTAAGATGCAACAGAAGGAACCAGGCTCTTATACTAATTGCTGGAAAGTTATTTATGCTATGGGGCAGAGGAGGGGGGGGAGGGAAGACTGAATCAATATAACATTAAATGTGTCATTGTGACCATTTTTTACAAAATAATTAATCAAAGAATTGAACACATAGATAACCAAAAACATAGTAAATGAATAAAAAATCTAATCATGCATGCAATCTTACACAACATAAAAGTCAACACAACTAGACACCATATATTTTAGGTGGAAACCCTCAAGGGGAGAGAAACCACCATACGTTTACTCTGCTTGTCTTCTTACTAATATTCAATATTTTCTTTTACATATATTTTTAAGCCCCAACTAGTAGGAATCAACACTCCCTCTACATCATTTGTTGGCCTCTAACTATCAGGAAGCCACAAGTCCCTATCTATCAATTTGTTGGCCACCACTAGCTAGGAAGCCCCAACTCCCTATTTAGGAAACCACAACTTGTCAAAGGCCCCAACCTCCAAAAATACTTTTGCTATCCACCATCAACAAGGAAGCTGAAACTCCCTATCATCACATGCCAACACTTCTTGGAGGCCCCAACCTTCTCAATATCAACTCGCTGGCCACTATAAGATAAGAAGAACCATCTCCCTATATTAGTAAGCCACCACTTTCTGAAGGTCCCAACCTTCTCAAACACCATGGAAAACTCTTTCATTCATTTTCATACTGGGTCCTATTTTGCAACAATAACACAACAAACTTCCTGCAATCAACACATCAGTAGCACCAAAAACTCACACAACCATACTCTAAGGGTAGTAGTACAAACACTCACTTAGCCATACAACATAATCATCATTTGTAGTGTAAAACAAGGCAAGAGACATGGCATCTATAGTGATGTACTAAACTTATGCAACATTAACTCTTGATATGATCGCTACTATATGTATATGATTCAGCCTCGTTATCTAGAGTAGCTAAATTAAGTTTCAACCATGACATGATATACTTATACTAATTTTTTCCTCATCAAATTGGACTAAATCAACACACTAATTGCCTTCCATTTATCTTGATGACCATATCAAATAGGATTTGATCAACATGTCACTCACACCTTATACCATGGGAAAATTCCATGGAAATGCTCATGGTTTTCCTTTCTCAAAATACAGGTTGTGTCACGAGTTATAATAAGATGCCTAAGGTGATTTTTGTGGTCACACTATTGCAAGACAATGACATTGTGCTAGTGCCACAAATTGACTAGGGAAAGCCAACGAAAGTTTGTAATCTTATAAAATTTAACTCTCCTCCATCCAAAACTTCAAGTACCTGCAACACCACTTGAGTAAAACATTATCACACTACAACACATCCTTCTAACCTTCTATAACATTGGCCAACCACTCCAACCATGATTCCCTAGCAATCGAGCCAAACACAATTGCGATACACCTCCATCACATAACTTGTCAACAAAGCATAATGACAATCCTAAACATGACATATGAAGATTCACATCAATGCCAACTGTTACATTGAAATTTGTCACCATGACTATCTGCAGTTAATATGGCTCCATCAATAGTCATATTATCCTCCTTGTCAAGCCTTATACCTCCGCTCTCCATGTCAAACTTCAAAAAGAGAGAATGTCATTAAAAATCATGTTTATCTCTGGGTACACAGGTTCTCTCTACCTTGCCTGCGTGTACGCATCCCAAGCTCATTGTACCTGCGTACTTGTACGCTCTGTAAGTCAAGGGATGGGTGCGTACTCCTGTAAAGGTCAAAAGGCGTGAGTTTCATCTTAAAAAAAGTTACTTGTGGTCACTTCTAGAGCTTTCTAGAAGAGTGTTTGACGTGTATTGAGCGCCTCCAGATGGTTCATGCATCCCTATGATAGAGGAACTTATCCCATCAAGAGGAGCTACCCCATCCAAAAGAGGGAGTATCCCATTGATGTTGGAACTGAATAAATTCCTCTAGAACACTATAAATACAGGCATTGGGCCAGAGGAGGGGAGGTTGAAAGCTGAACATTCCAAAGGGTAGATGTTGCTGGAATTAGGACTTCCATTGTAAGCTTGTGAGGAGAGATTACCATCCTTTCCTGTTGCCATATTGGAAGTGGGTGAGCTTGTCAAAGTAGAGGAAATCTCTTGTTGGACCCTGGGAGGAGCTTGCACAATGCCAAGGCTCAGGTTGTAATGGTTCCTTTTTTGTTTCCTTAATACAAATAAGTCC
Source organism: Pinus taeda (assembly GCA_000404065.3). Lineage (NCBI taxonomy): Eukaryota > Viridiplantae > Streptophyta > Pinopsida > Pinales > Pinaceae > Pinus > Pinus taeda. The sequence continues at coordinate 50,813 of APFE030231634.1, forward strand.
ATTCTTCTCAATGATTTGTTGTTAATGAATTATTTTGTACTCCTTGGTCTATGTGATGAATATGCTTTGTTTTATGATGAATATTCAGGTGTTATGTAATCGTTTGATTGTTAGTGTATGCAGGTTTCAAAGTGGAGGAGCTCATCTGGATCGACGAGGCTGGACTGCTACAACAAGCGTTGGACTTGAGGTAGGATCGAAAAACACTTGGTTTCTCATAGAATAATGCATGTTTATAGAAGGATTGCTCTTAATTGTCTTGTGTGTCACTAGAGAGTCTTAGATTCCTAGGGAGGTTAGTTTTGTTAGCAAAAATAACTCTTTCCGCATGACAAATTGGCGACTCCGCTGGGGAATCCATTGATGTGATTGATTTTTCCTTTGAGTATTACTTTGATCTGAAAAGAGTCTTTTTTCTTTTGTTTTTTGATTGCTTGACTGTGTTTTTTGGGTGGGTTAGCTTAGAGTCGAGTTAGAATTTAATTTTTCTTCATTTTGCAGCAGTACACACCCTCTGAGTTAGACACAGTGCGTACCTGTACGGACTGTATCTTTGTACACAGAGCGTGGACGCACCTGGTTAAACAGGCTGCCTGCGTACCCTATTAAAATTGAGAAAATTTCAATTTCATCCCTTTTTTCCCTTTATATTTTGTTTTTCTTAGTCTTTACTGCCCAGATCCACTGGTTGTTTGTCAAAAATCTTCACCTGAACTTGTCCCATTAGTGTCGAAATTTTTAGTGAAATTCATTGAAAGTTTAGCCTTAGGGTTTTGATTTTTGTATTGGTCCTGTAGTGACTTTGGATTTAGAAGTTGTGGAACCTTAGATATCTCTGGTTTTGTCAGTCTTCTTAGGAGTAGGACCAGTCGTAAAGTCTACCCACGTGAGCAACCTACCTTTGTGTTGCCTCTTGGCGAAATTTCAAAATAACTTGTTCATTTAAGTTGTGAATTTCATTTTCAAAAAGAACAAAAAGAGTTTGATTTTTTGTTTTGATTAGTTTATGATTCTGCATGAACTAGTCCTTGGACTGATTGTTACCAAGTAAAACATCCCAGAATCATCTTAGTAGGCTTTTGCTTCTTAGATTTAC
>APFE030231634.1:76695-121567 GCA_000404065.3 Pinus taeda
GATTGCAAGCTCTTGGAAGGATTCAAGAGCCAACAACTCAAGTCAAGACCAGGAGCTTTAGAAGATGGAAAGTAAGTTCCGCTGTGCATTATTTTCAATAAGTTCCGCTGTGCATTGTTTTCAATTTCTTACAAAGGAGTAGATCTTGGTTAGGGTTTAAAGTAATTAGGAAAACCCATAAATTAAATCTAACACTGGAGTCCAGCAAAATGGAGAGTACGTGAGACTTCGTTGATGTAAGCAAATTGTTCCAAGGTTGGATCGTGACTGCGACATTGGCAGCGTTCAAGTCTGGTGAGAAGGCGTCGTTGTGCGTGTGGCCAAACGTGAGCCACTGTTATTTGTAGGCCAAATGCGAGTCACTATTATTTACATTTGTTCAGTGGGGGCTTTATTGAAGTGTGTCCGGATGAATTTATTTTTTTGGTTGCGCAACAATTAGTTTTACAAGTTGTTGCAAGCGTTAAGTTAGTTTGTGGTGCATTTTTGTGCATTAGTATATGGTGTTATGGGATTTCTGGTTTTAATTGAAGTGGCATTGGTCTTGGTATCAACCATTATTGTCATACTTATGAGTGTTGGTTATAATTGGTCATTTCAACAATACACAAATTTGTAGGATGTGATGAAGACAAGATATTGAAGATGGTGTCAAAAGAGCTAAAACAAAGATTAAAGCATGATGGACAATTAAGATAAAGTTTATGTGAGTTTGTGGAATAGACTCATGATCATGGTGTATTATGAGTCACATATTGTAATTAAAGCAAATCTACACGTCATATATTGTTTTGTAATGGTTAGTTGTGGTCCTTGAAATGTTTTATGTACATGTTGTAAGACCCAGAGATGCATGCATACCCTTTGTTATGTGTTCCCTCTATTAGAGAGTTTTAACACCCTGAAAGAGTGTGTCATGTGGAATGGAAACACTTGAGTGGGTGGTATTGGTTTTAGACTCCATGAGGTGAAATTTTATATTTAGTGGGAGTTCATCGAGAGGTTGGATGAACCACGTATGTGAAGGACTTCCTAGTAGACAGGGGGGTTGCAGTGGTTGGGAACCCATGCATTCTTGTAGAAGGTTGTTCCTTTATATGGACATCAACAATTGCATGAACAAGGTACAAGGTGTAATTACCACACAAGACTAGATGTAGATCTTGCAGATTAATATCGAGACGAGTAGTGATTAAGGGGAAGCCTTGGAAAATGTAATTCCTACTTGTCTCAGTTGCGATTCATTCTATCTACAGGAGTTTGTTCCTATTCCTTAAGGTTGTTATATCTATATGTTCCTAGTTTGTTGTGTGGTTGAGATGTTCTCTCAACCAACTGATTGTGTGTCCATAATAGTTTCCCTATCTTAAGACACCAATTAGTTAGGTGAGAGAATATCTCGAACACACACCAGATTAGGAACATATAGACATAACAACCCTGAGGAATAGGAATTGTGTGTCCATAATAGTTTCCCTATCTTAAGACACCAATTAGTTAGTTGAGAGAATATCTCGAACACACACCAAACTAGGAACATATAGATATAACAACCCTGAGGAATAGGAACATACTCTTGTAATGAATCACAATTGAGACAAGTAAGCATTTCATTTTCCAACACTCCCCCTTAATGACTATTTGTCTCGATATCAATTTGCAAGATCTACATCTAGTCCAGTCTGGTAATTACACCTTCTACCTTGCTCATTCAATTGTTGATGTCCATATAAAGGAACAACCATCTATCCGAATGCATGGGTTCCCAACCGCAACCGTGAGTTTATTAAGAAGTCCTTAACATACCTGGTTCCTCCAATCTCTCGATGAACTACCCCTAATTTTATCTGAAGCTCCTACATGAAATCCTATGTTAAATTTATGTTGGGCCCTGAGTGTGGTCTTGTTGTGTGGAGGATATTTAATGGTAGTCTAAATATCTCAAGTTTCGGAATTTTTATATATGTTTTCTCTATTTTTATTAAAAATATGTAAATATTTTTATACATTTGAATTATGTAATTTACAAAATCGTATTTAAAGAATTTTTAGTCTATTTATATGGTAAAAATACAATTCATTTGTATAATAAAAATGTATTTAAAACCTGATCAAAATCCGACCCAGTACAATTCTATCCATACATTTTAATTAAAAAAATCTTAAAATAGTTAGACAATGCCCTTGTATATATATCCTAACCATAACCATTACGAGTTAGAGCTGCAGATTCGAAGCGATATGGTTCTCTTTACTCATTATGCGGTGTTACTAATTCAGATTCTAGTTAGCTCCATGTTGGGTATACTCAGCAACTCAGATCGTAGATACTCAGTTTCACGAATGAATTTATAAAATGTATGTTTTTATTTACATTCAACTGATATTTAACAGAATTTATGGGGGACTTGATTTATAGAAATCTATATTTTCATTTGCATTTAATGTTCACTTCAGGGATGTCTTGATTTGTAATATATTCATTTATCCACTGCGTTTATTTATTTTTTTAATTTCGTAAACTCAACAAATTATATAAATCTCCCCTAAATGAAATGCTTTTACTTATTTTCCAATATCACATCTTAAGTATTCTCATGGTTGTTTATTTGAAAAGTAGGCATCTAAATTTTTCTATTTCCCCATACTATATGGGGATGATTTGGGTGAGCAGAATTCAACATCTAAGATCTAACACTATCAACAACTTGTTCCTAAACCCCTGCCTTCATTGCTTATACCTTGGTTGCTTTCTCTTCTCCGCTCTGTAATATGCTTGTGATTATGCGTAAAGTTTCATCCTGTCTTCCTCTTACCAAGGCCAGGATCAGTAGGAGCTCCAGGGTCAAATACATATATTTAAAAATTAACAACGTGTCATATTTTCCATGGTTTATTTTTCTATTTTCTTTTGATTTTTCAAAGAAAATGGAATATTTTACCTTCGCTTTTATTAGTCCTGCCTTCCGCATAGCAACAACAACTATATAGTGATCGCTTTGTAATTATATGGGTATTAATTTGGGTTGACCGTTTTCATATTGTTCATTTACTATGGGTATTAATTTGGGTTGACCGTTTTCATATTGTTCATTTACCTAATGTTTTACCCAACACTTTCCGTCGAAAATCACTTTTATCTAAATCTTGAGTAGTGTATGATTTTTGAATTTAGGATAATAATTTATCGAATTTCGTTGAAACTTAACTAATGTTAGTTTGGACATAGCATTAGTGTGAAGACATTTAATGTTTATGGTTTAAAATTCCTTGCTTGAGTTTTCAAAGACATTTACATTTCTCAAACTCCAAAATTTGCATCTACACTTGCCCTTACTTTTGTCCAAGTGTCCTATGCTTGCCAGCACTGCCACTGATATCAACCACTATGCTTGCCAGAACTATCACTGCTATCAACCACCACTTCTTGGTGAGTAAAGACATTGAGCCTCTACTATCGACCACCACTTCTTGGTGGGTAAAGACCCTGATCCCTTGTATTCGTGTTGCTTCATTTATTGAAAGACTTGATCAGAGCTCAGAATTCAACACAATAAAACGCAAAACACCGCCTTCTACCTTGTTTCATGTTCACTTCTCAAAAGTGAAAACTGACACAAAAAGAGCACTTTCAATTGCACAAATCCACATATTGAAATACCAGGCTCACATTTTGTAACTAGAGTGGAACTATTTCTATTAGATTTTCTGGATGAAACCATTCTTCTTTCCACAATTTTATGGTTGGGACCATTCTTCCTGGAATATAAATTTTCGTCCATATCAAAAGGATTGGTACAATCATTCAATTGGTGAAGGATTGGTACAAGAATTCAATTGCAGAGTTGAAATTATAATTTCAATTGCAGTGAACAGTTGAACAGCAGCAACTACTTTATTTATTTGTCCACATCCGACGCCCCACATTTATTCCTGTTTTTTTAAGCCACCGGCATTACCATCCTTTCACTCTTTAATTATTTTTGTGTTCCCGAAGGAGGAAGATCAGATCCACCACTGCCCCATTACTTCTAAACAACTGCATTAATGAGTAGAATGGTTGAAAGAGAAAAGAACTAGCCTCGAGCCAGCCACAACATTTATCAGTTATGGGTTTCCACACAACTGACTCAAGAAGCACAGTAGAATGTCAGAAAGATCAGATTTCGTTCATTATGAGCAGCAGATTGCAGCAGAGACTCTGTCAGAGAGTTGAAGCGGTTGATGGATTGTTATGACCCCAAATGCACTATATATGTGTAGACACAACAGTGTAGAAGAGTGGAAAAAAAGAGAGAGAGAGAGAGCAGAGGAGAGCACGCAGCAGCGTGAAGAAAAATGCTTCCAGAATAGTGAAGCTCACAGCAGTGCAGATTTGAATGTAATTTGTTTTGTGATTGTTTGCTGTGAGAGAGGGTAGAAACGCAACAGCACAATTTTTGTTGTTTGCATCTGAAATGCAAGTGAGGCACAACAGCAGTGCGATTGTAATCAATGAAGGGAAGCACACAGTAGCAAGTGTAGTGATAGATAGAGTTGCTGAGACAGCAGTGCTGAGACAACAGTGCTGAGATATAGTTTTTGTAATGGAATATGCAGCAGCATAAATGTATTGAAATTTTACACACAACAATGTAAAATTTCAAAGCAGAGACCGAGTAAATTTATTTGTGTGGAACTCAAGCTTTCTTTGGAGAATCCCTCTGTTAAGAGGAAGATGCTTTTAAGCATAAACAGTTGGAGAACCCCTCTATTAAGAGGAAGATGCTTTTCAGCATAGACAGTTGTGAAATCCCTCTATCAAGAGGAAGATGCTTTTCAGCATAGACTGGTGAATCCCTCTGGATAAGAGGAAGATGCTCTTCAGCATAATCTCTTATGAAAATCCCTCTAAGTGAGGAAGATGTTTTTGTAACAGTTGGTTTATTGTTAATGAGTACAAGTTTTTTTTGTGTTGCTGAAACACCGTAAGCCGAAAATAGTCTTGACATCAAAATAGAGTGTTGCTGAAACACCGTAAGTCAAAAATAGTCTTGACGTCAAAACACCGTTGTTGAAACACCACGATCAACAATTGACAAAATTTTTTCTGTTTTCGCTGTGTTAAAACAAAGCATTGTTCTGTTCTGTTCGTTTGTTCTGGAATTATTAGAATTCCCAAAAACAGAGTATCACTCTCTGTTCATATTTTGTTTTTTTCAGAATTTATCCGAAAATTCCCAACAATGGTAACAGAGGATTTTTCCACTGTATTTTGTTTGGAATGACCAGAAATTCCCAACATGGTATCAGAGCTTGTCCAGGCTCTTTGAAGGCATCAAAGAAGCTGAAGGAAGGTTTCTTGCTATAGCATCTTATCTAACAGAGTGAAGACTCAGTCAAGAAAGGTTCAAAGGTATTTCTCAAAGTTCCTTTTCTGTGTTACTATTGAAGAAACAATCAGTTATTTTAAATACATAGTCAGGTATTTGAAGCATAGTTAAGAATGGCAAGGTCAAGGAAGAAAGTCTCCAAACCTCCTAAGGATGTGTCTCCCTCTACTACTAAAATAGAAGACAATCAACTTGAAAGCTTTCTATTTGAGGCCCCAAGGTTCAATGGGAATTATTATATATGGGAAGTAAAAATGAGGACTTTCTTACAGTCTCAAGGGATTGAAATCTCGGAATCAGTGATTGATGATCGCAAGAAGGATAGAGAATCCAAGGAGTACAATGCAAAAGCAGCATAGATAATCTTGGATGGGCTGCCTGATTTTGTAAAGAAGAATCTAGGAAAATATTCATCAGCAAAGGATATATGGGACATATTTCATGACCTTCACGCAAAGGGAGCACTGACAATGACCATCAGTTAAGAAGGAAATTTTGAACCCATCATAGAAGCTGAAAATGAGAGGGTTGACCTCATCAAGCTTCAAGTACAAGAAAGGGATGAAGAGCTTGCCAAGCTTAAGAAGGAACTTGATCAAAGCAAAAGGAAGCATCATGAAGAAGTCATATCCATGAAAAATTAGTTGAATAAAGAAAAGAAGCAGGAAGACATCTTGTCAAGTCAACTTGAACAAAGGCACAAGAGAGTGAACAAACTTGTAGAAGAGATTGGACAGTACAAGGTAGAGGTCTCCTCCCTTAAGTCTGAATTACAAGAAGCTAGGAAATAGGCGCAAAAAGCTGAAAAGGAAATGGAGAGCAGTCAAGCAAAGAATGAAGAAATCTCCAAAATAAAGTCAGATATCATCTCCCTTAAAATAGTAGCAACTGAGGCTACTCGTAGCAAGGAAGAAACTGAGGAACAACTTACAAAGAAGAATAATGAGTGTGAAAGATTGGAAGAAGAGATTGTCCTCCTCAAGAAAAAGGTTGAAGAGATGAACAAAATCATTAAGAGCTCTCAAGCCTTGGATGACTTGCTCAGCTATCATAGATCTCCATCTAATAAATCAGGACTCGGGTATGTAGCTGAACCCTCAAACAAGAATGAAAATGCTTTAAGCAAAGGAGATGTGAAGAAGGCAAAAAGAAATTGTGATGCTCCTAGTTCCAGCAAAGGCAAGGAGAAAAATCAAGGCTACAATAGAAGAAATCCTACTCCAAGTAGAAAACCAGCTCCAAGAAGAAATGTTGATGATGTCCAAGAGGCAGCAGGCAATGGTTATCATCAAAGGATCTCAAGGCATAAAAGATTTAGAAGTACATCAAGGAAACCACCATCTACCAGGTACCAAAGTTCATTTTTTGGTTATTTTTATTCTTGTTCAAACTTTGGTCATATGGCAAAAGACTGTGGAGCATTTCATAGAGATAGATGTTATGGTCTCCGACAACCTCCAAGAAACAATTTTACAGGAAGAAATCATGAAATATTATTCATGAACAATGTAGAATGTTTCAAGTGTCATAACATTGGGCATATGGCACGTGATTGTAACTTAACATGGGCTCCTACGCAAGCTAGACCTACGCAAAAGAAGAAAGTTACACAAGTATGGAGAAGGAAGGAAATACAGTCCGAAAGTCCTTCGAGCTCCCTAGCCAATCTAAGTTTCTTTGGAGAAGACTTTGCCGAAAGAAGATGATGCATACACTTAGGGGGAGCCTGTAATTTTTTGATCATTATTGCTGAATTATATTAACAGTTATTCTTTGATGAAGATCTTCTTATAGGGGAAAGATATGAAATTAAATTTGCCATAAAAGTAGAGAAGAAAAGGTTGCAGGATAGCTTGGAGATGCAAAGATTGTCTTGCCTGAGACAGAGAGAAAGAGAATATTACATGATTGGAGTGCCTGAACACAACAGTGAAAGCGATGAAAGGAAGCTGATACGAATAGGCAGAAAAGTTTCGAGTTTTTGATGAAGTGTCTGGGTATGACTAATAACCCAGCAGTTGAAATTAAAGGGGAGTGTTGAAATTATAATTTCAACTGCAGTGAACAGTTGAACAGCAGCAGTCGCCGTCTATTTGTCCTGATCCGACACCCCACATTTATTTTCGTTCTTTTAAGCCACTGCCATTACCATCTTTTCACCGTTTAATTATTTTTGTGTTCTCGAAGGAGGAAGATCAGATCCACCGCTGTCCCATTACTTCTAAACAACCACATTAAAGAAGAAGCATGGCCGAAAGTGAAAAGAACCAGCCTCGAGCCGGCCGCAGCATTTATCAGTTATGGGTTTCCACACAACCGACTCAAGAAGCAGAGCAGGATGTCAGAAAGATCAGATTTCGTTCATTATGAGCAACGGATTGCAGCAGAGACTTTGTCAGAGAGTTGAAGCGGTTGATGGATTGTTATGACCCCTAATGCACTATATATGCATAGACACAGCAGTGTAGAAGAGAGAGAGAGAGCAGAGGAGAGCACGCAGCAGCGTGAAGAAAAATGCTTCTAGAATAGTGAAACGCACAACAGTGCAGATTTGAATGTAATTTGTTTTTTGATTGTTTGTGAGAGAGGGTAGAAACGTAGCAGCACAGTTTTTGTTACTTGCATCTGAAATGCAAGTGAGGCACAGCAGCAGTGCGATTGTAATCAATGAAGGGAAGCACACAGCAGCGTGAGTAATATGGAAACGCAACACACAGCAGTATGAATATGTTTTAGTTGTTATTCGTTGAGAACTTGCAAGGGGAGCACGCAGTGCGTATGTTTTTGTTGTTCATTTAAACTGAACATGAAATGTAATGCGCAGTAACGCGAGAGTAATTGAAGAAGTTGTTTTATGCACAGCAGTGCAGTGATAGATAGAGTTGCTGAGACAACAGTGCTGAGACAGAGTTTTTGTAATGGAACATGCAGCAGTATAAATGTATTGAAATTTTACACACAACAGTGTAAAATTTCAAAGCAGAGAAAGAGTAAATTTATTTGTGTGGAATTGAAGTGTTCCTTGGAGAATCCCTCTGTTAAGAGGAAGATGCTTTTCAACATAAACAGTTGGAGAATCCCTCTGTTAAGAGGAAGAAGCTTTTCAGCATAGACAGTTGTGAAATCCCTCTGTCAAGAGGAAGATGCTTTTCAGCATAGACTGGTGAATCCCTCTGGATAAGAGGAAGATGCTCTTCAGCATAATCTCTTGTGAAAATCCCTCTAAGTGAAGAAGATGTTTTTGTAACAGTTGGTTTATTGTTAATGAGTACAAGTTTTTTGTGTGTGTTGCTGAAACACCGTAATCAGAAAATAGTTCCTTGACGTCAAAACAGAGTGTTGCTGAAACACCGTAATCAAAAAATAGTTTCTTGACGTCAAAACAGTGTTGCTGAAACACCAGTTTCAGCGTTGCTGAAACACTGCGTTCAACAACTGACGAAACTGCGTTGCTGAAACACCATATTCTGCAAACGATTTTTTTTGTTTCCGCTGTGTTAAAACAGAGCATTGTTCTGTTCTGTTCGTTTGTTCTGGAATTATCAGAAATTCCCAAAAACAGAGTATCACTCTCTGTTCATATTTTTTTGTTTTGGAATTTAAATAGAAAAATCCCAACAGTGGTATCGGAGCATCTTTCCACTGTAATTTTGTTTGGAATGACCAGAAATTCCCGACATGGTATCAGAGCTAGTCCAGGCTCTTTGAAGGCGTCAAAGAAGCTGAAGGAAGGTTTCTTGCTGCAGCAGCTTCTCTAGCAAAGTGAAGACTCAGTCAAGAAAGATTCAAAGGTATTTCTCAAAGTTCTTTTTACGTGTTACTATTGAAGACAGTCAGTTATTTTAGATACTCAGTCAAATGGCGAGGTCAAAGAAGAAAGTCACCAATCCTGCTAAAAATGTGTCTCCCTCTACTACTAAAAGAGAAGATAATCAGCTTGAAAGCTTTTTGTTTGAGGCCCCAAGGTTCAATGGGAATTATTATATATGGGAAGTAAAAATGAGGACTTTCTTACAGTCTCAAGGGATTGAAATCTGGGAATCAGTGATTGATGATAGCAGGAAGGATAGAGAATCCAAGGAGTACAATGCAAAAGCAGCAGAGATAATCTTGGATGGGCTGCCTGATTCTGTAAAGAAGAATCTAGGAAAATATTCATCAGCAAAGGATATATGGGACAGATTTCATGACCTTCACGCAAAGGGAGCACTGACCATGACCATTAGTCAAGAAGGAAATTCTGAACCCATCATAGAAGTTGAAAATGAGAGGGTTGACCTCATCAAGCTTCAAGTATAAGAAAGGGATGAAGATCTCACCAAGCTTAAGAAGGAACTTGATCAAAGCAAAAGGAAGCATCATGACGAAGTCATATCCATGACAAATCAATTGAATAAAGCAAAGAAGCAGGAAGATACCTTGTCAAGTCAACTTGAACGAAGGCACAAGAGAGTGAACAAACTTGTAGAAGAGATTGGACAGTACAAGGTAGAGGTCTCCTCCCTTAAGTCTGAATTACAAGAAACCAGGAAGCAGGCACAAGGAGTTGAAAAGGAAATGGAGAGCAGTCAAGAAAAGAATGAAGAAATCTCCAAAATAATGTCAGATATCATCTCCCTTAAAATAGTAGCAGCTGAAGCTATTCGTAGCAAGGAAGAAACTGAGGAACAACTTACAAAGAAGAATAATGAGTGTGAAAGATTGGAAGAAGAGATTGTCCTCCTCAGGAAAAAGGTTGAAAGGATGAACAAAATCATGAAGAGCTCTCAAGCCTTGGATGACTTGCTCAGCTATCATAGATCTCCATCTGATAAATTAGGACTCGGGTATGTAGGTGAACCCTCAAACAAGAATGAAAATGCTTTAAGCAAAGGAGATGTGAAGAAGGCAGAAAGAAATTGTGATGCTCCTAGTTCCAGCAAAGGCAAGGAGAAAAATCAAGGCTACAATAGAAGAAGTCCTACTCCAAGTAGAAAACCAGCTCCAAGAAGAAATGTTGATGATGTCAAAGAGGCAGGAGGCAATGGTTATCATCAAAGGATCTCAAGGCAGAAAAGCTTTAGAAGTACATCAAAGAAACCACCATCTACCAGGTACCAAAGTTCATTTTTTGGTTATTGTTATTCTTGTTCAAACTTTGGTCATATGGCAAAAGACTGTGGAGCATTTCATAGAGATAGATGTTATGGTCTCCGACAACCTCCAAGAAACAATTTTACAGGAATAAATCATGAAATCTTATTCATGAACAATGTAGAATGTTTCAAGTGTCATAACATTGGGCATATGGCACGTGATTGTAACTTAACATGGGCTCCTACGCAAGCTAGACCCACACAAAAGAAGAAAGTTAAACAAGTATGGAGAAGGAAGGAAATACAGTCCGAAAGTCCTTCGAGCTCCCTAGCCAATCTAAGTTTCTTTTGAGAAGACTTTGCTGAAAGAAGATGATGCATACACTTAGGGAGAGCCTGTAATTTTTTGATCATTACTGCTGAATTATATTAACAGTTATTCTTTGATGAAGATCTTCTTATAGGTGAAAGATATGAAATTAAATCTGCCATAAAAGTAGAGAAGAAAAGGTTGCAGGATAGCTTGGAGATGCAAAGATTGTCTTGCCTGAGACAGAGAGAGAGAATATTACATGATTGGAGTGCCTGAACACAGCAGTGAAAGCGATGAAAGGAAGCTGATACGAATAGGCAAAAAAGTTTCGAGTTTTTGATGAAGTGTCTGGGTATGACTAATAACCCAGCAGTTGAAATTAAAGGGGAGTGTTGAAATTATAATTTCAACTGCAGTGAACAGTTGAACAACAGCAGTCGCCGTCTATTTGTCCTGATTCGACACCCCACATTTATTCTCGTTCTTTTAAGCCACTGCCATTACTGTCTTTTCACCGTTTAATTATTTTTGTGTTCCCGAAGGAGGAAGATCAGATCCACCGCTGCCCCATTACTTCTAAACAACCACATTAAAGAAGAAGCATGGCCGAAAGTGAAAAGAACCAGCCTCGAGCCAGCCGCAGCATTTATCAGTTATGGGTTTCCACACAACTGACTCAAGAAGCACAACAGAATGTCAGAAAGATCAGATTTCGTTCATTATGCGCAGCGGATTGCAGCAGAGACTCTGTCAGAGAGTTGAAGCGGTTGATGGATTATTATGACCCCTAATGCACTATATATGTGTAGACACAGCAGTGTAGAAGAGAGAGAGAGAGCAGAGGAGAGCACGCAGCAGCGTGAAGAAAAATGCTTCCAGAATAGTGAAACGCACAGCAGTGCAGATTTGAATGTAATTTTTTTTTGTGATTGTTTGCTGTGAGAGAGGGTAGAAACGCAGCAGCACAGTTTTTGTTGTTTGCATCTGAAATGCAAGTGAGGCACAACAGCAGTGCGATTGTAATCAATGAAGGGAAGCACACAGCAGCGTGAGTATAGTTTTCTGTTGGTGAATATGGAAACGCAACACACAGCAATATGAATATGTTTTAGTTGTTGTTCGTTGAGAACTTGCAAGGGGAGCACGCAGTGCATATGTTTTTGTTGTTCATTTAAACTGAACATGAAATGTAATGCGCAGTAACGCGAGAGTAATTCAAGAAGTTGTTTTATGCCCAGCAGTGCAGTGATAGATAGAGTTGCTGAGACAGCAGTGCTGAGAGAACAGTGCTGAGACAGAGTTTTTGTAATGGAACATGCAGCAATATAAATGTATTGAAATTTTACACACAGCAGTGTAAAATTTCACAGCAGAGAAAGAGTAAATTTATTTGTGTGAAATTGAAGCATTCCTTGGAGAATCCCTCTGTTAAGAGGAAGATGCTTTTCAGCATAAACAGTTGGAGAATCCCTCTGTTAAGAGGAAGATGCTTTTCAACATAGACAGTTGTGAAATTCCTCTGTCAAGAGGAAGATGCTTTTCAGCATAGACTGGTCAATCCCTCTGGATAAGAGGAAGATTCTCTTCAGCATAATCTCTTGTGAAAATCCCTCTAGGTGAGGAAGATGTTTTTGTAACAGTTGGTTTATTGTTAATGAGTACAAGTTTTTTGTGTGTGTTGCTGAAACACCATAATCAGAAAATAGTTCCTTGACGTCAAAACAGAGTGTTGCTGAAACACCGTAATCAAAAAATAGTTTCTTGACATCAAAACATTGTTGCTGAAACACCAGTTTCAGCGTTGCTGAAACACTGCGTTCAGCAACTGACGAAACTGCGTTGCTGAAACACCGTATTCTACAAATGATTTTTTTGTTTCCGCTGTGTTAAAACAGAGCATTGTTCTGTTATGTTCGTTTGTTCTGGAATTATCAGAAATTCCCAAAAACAGAGTATCACTCTCTGTTCATATTTTTTTTGTTTTGGAATTTAAACAGAAAATTCCCAACAGTGGTATCAGAGCATCTTTCCACTGTAATTTTGTTTGGAATGACCAGAAATTCCCGACATGGTATCAGAGCTAGTCCAGGCTCTTTGAAGGCGTGAAAGAAGCTGAAGGAAGGTTTCTTGCTGCAGCAGCTTCTCCAGCAGAGTGAAGACTCAGTCAAGAAAGATTCAAAGGTATTTCTCAAAGTTCTTTTTCTGTGTTACTATTGAAGACAGTCAGTAATTTTAGATACTCAGTCAAATGGCGAGGTCAAAGAAGAAAGTCACCAATCCTGCTAAAAATGTGTCTCCCTCTACTACTAAAAGAGAAGATAATCAACTTGAAAGCTTTCTGTTTGAGGCCCCAAGGTTCAATGGGAATTATTATATATGGGAAGTAAAAATGAGGACTTTCTTACAGTCTCAAGGGATTGAAATCTGGGAATCAGTGATTGATGATAGCAGGAAGGATAGAGAATCCAAGGAGTACAATGCAAAAGCAGCAGAGATAATCTTGGATGGGCTGCCTGATTCTGTAAAGAAGAATCTAGGAAAATATTCATCGGCAAAGGATATATGGGACAGATTTCATGACCTTCACGCAAAGGGAGCACTGACCATGACCATCAGTCAGGAAGGAAATTCTGAACCCATCATGGAAGCTGAAAATGAGAGGGTTGACATCATCAAGCTTCAAGTACAAGAAAGGGATGAAGATCTCACCAAGCTTAAGAAGGAACTTGAGCAAAGCAAAAGGAAGCATCATGAAGAAGTCATATCCATGACAAATCAATTGAATAAAGCAAAGAAGCAGGAAGATACCTTGTCAAGTCAACTTGAACGAAGGCACAAGAGAGTGAACAAACTTGTAGAAGAGATTGGACAGTACAAGGTAGAGGTCTCCTGCCTTAAGTATGAATTACAAGAAGCCAGGAAGCAGGCACAAGGAGCTGAAAAGGAAATGGAGAGCAATCAAGCAAAGAATGAAGAAATCTCCAAAATAGAGTCAGATATCATCTCCCTTAAAATAGTAGCAGTTGAAGCTACTCGTAGCAAGGAAGAAACTGAGGAACAACTTACAAAGAAGAATAATGAGTGTGAAATATTGGAAGAAGAGATTGTCCTCCTTAGGATAAAGGTTGAAGGGATGAACATAATCATAAAGAGCTCTCAAGCCTTGGATGACTTGCTCAGCTATCATAGATCTCCATCTGATAAATCAGGACTCGGGTATGTAGGTGAACCCTCAAACAAGAATGAAAATGCTTTAAGCAAAGGAGATGTGAAGAAGGCAAAAAGAAATTGTGATGCTCCTAGTTCTAGCAAAGGCAAGGAGAAAAATCAAGGCTACAATAGAAGAAGTCCTACTCCAAGTAGAAAACCAGCTCCAAGAAGAAATGTTGATGATGTCAAAGAGGCAGGAGGCAATGGTTATCATCAAAGGATCTCAAGGCAGAAAAGCTTTAGAAGTACATCAAGGAAACCACCATCTACCAGGTACCAAAGTTCATTTTTTGGTTATTGTTATTCTTGTTCAAACTTTGGTCATATGGCAAAAGACTGTGGAGCATTTCATATAGATAGATGTTATGGTCTCCGACAACCTCTAAGAAACAATTTTACAGGAAGAAATCATGAAATCTTATTCATGAACAATATAGAATGTTTCAAGTGTCATAACATTGGGCATATGGCACATAATTGTAACTTAACATGGGCTCCTACGCAAGCTAGACCCACGCAAAAGAAGAAAGTTACACAAGTATGGAGAAGGAAGGAAATACAGTCTGAAAGTCCTTCGAGCTCCCTAGCCAATCTAAGTTTCTTTTGAGAAGACTTTGCCGAAAGAAGGTGATGCATACACTTAGGGGGAGCCTGTAATTTTTTATCATTACTGCTAAATTATATTAACAGTTATTCTTTAATGAAGATCTTCTTATAGGGGAAATATATGAAATTAAATTTGCCATAAAAGTAGAGAAGAAAAGGTTGCAAGATAGCTTAGAGATGTAAAGATTGTCTTGCCTGAGACAAAGAGAAAGAGGATATTACATGATTGGAGCGCCTGAACACAGCAATGAAAGCGATGAAAGGAAGCTGATACGAATAGGCAGACAAGTTTCGAGATTTTGATGAAGTGTCTGGGTATGACTAATAACCCAGCAGTTAAAATTAAAGGGGAGTGTTGAAATTATAATTTCAACTGCAGTGAACAGTTGAACAGCAGCAGCTACTTTATGTCCTGATCCGACCCCCCACATTTATTCCCGTTCTTTTAAGCCACCACCATTACCGTCTTTTCACCCTTTACCTGTTTGTGTTCCCAAAGAAGGAGGAAGATCAGATCCACCGCTGAGCCATTACTTTTAAACAACCGTATTAAAGAGCAGAATGGCTGAAAGTGAAAAGAAGCAACCTCGAGCCGTCGTAGCATTTATCAGCCATGGATTTCAACACCACCGACTCAAGAAATATAGGAAAAGATCAGATTTCGTTCATTATGAGCAGCAGATTGCAGCAGAGACTTTGTCAAAGAGTTGAAGTGGTTGATGGATTGTTATGACCCCTAATGCACTATATATGTGTAGACACAGCAGTGTAGATGAGAGAAAAAGAGAGAAAAAAAAAAGAGCAGAGGAGAGCACGCAACAACGTGAAGAAAAATGCTTCCAGAATAGTGAAACGCACAGCAGTGCAGATTTGAATGTAATTTGTTTTGTGATTGTTTGCTGTGAGAGAGGGTAGAAACGCAGCAGCACAATTTTTGTTGTTTGCATCTGAAATGCAAGTGAGGCACAACAACAGTGCGATTGTAATCAATGAAGGGAAGCACACAGCAGTGTGAGTATAGTTTTCAGTTGGTGAATATGGAAACGCATCACACAGCAGTATGAATATGTTTTAGTTGTTGTTCGTTGAGAACTTGCAAGGGGAGCACGCAGTGCGTATGTTTTTGTTATTCATTTAAACTGAACATGAAATGTAATGCACAGTGGCACGAGAGTAATTCAAGAAGTTTTATGCATAGGAGTGCAGTGATAGATAGAATTGTTGAGACAACAGTGCTGAGACAGAGTTTTTGTAATGGAATATGCAGCAGCATAGATGTATTGAAATTTTACACACAACAGTGTAAAATTTCAAAGCATAAACAGTTGGATAATCCCTCTGTTAAGAGGAAGATGCTTTTCAGCATAGACAGTTGTGGAATCCCTCTGTCAAGAGGAAGATGCTTTTTAGCATAGACTGGTGAATCCCTCTGGATAAGAGGAAGATGCTCTTCAGCATAATCTCTTGTGAAAATCCCTCTATGTGAGGAAGATGTTTTTGTAACAGTTGGTTTATTGTTAATGAGTACAAGTTTTTTGAGTGTGTTGCTGAAACACCGTAAGCCGAAAATAGTCTTGACGTCAAAACAGAGTGTTGCTGAAACACTGTAAGTAAAAAATAGTCTTGACGTCAAAACACCGTTGCTGAAACACCACAATCAGCAACTGACGAAACTACGTTGTTGAAACACCAGTTTCAGCAAAGCGATGTTTTTTTTGTTTCCACTGTCCTAAAACAGAGCATTGTTCTGTTCTGTTAGTTTGTTCTAGAATTATCAGAAAATCCCAAAATAGAGTATTACTCTCTGTTCATATTTTTTTTGTTTGTTTCAGAATTTATCAGAAAATTCCCAACAGTGATAACAGAGGATTTTTCCACTGTATTTTGTTTGGAATGACCAGAAATTCCCGACAAAAGTGAACAATATAAACAAAGCATTAATCATAAACCTGCAATATGAAATTGTAAAAAGACAATTGTAAACACTGATTTAGTTTATAGATTGTAAGGAGACCTACGTAGAGACAAGTTTATCCATTGAGCTTCTAGGCATGCATAAGAGTTGCGGCCTCATTCCTCAGATTTGCCGTGGCATGAAAAACGCTGGTATGAAAAACTAAAATTTTCCTCTATTGCATAAAGACGCGGGATGAAAAAAGCTGGTATGAAAAACGCTTGTCAATCAGAGGCTCACACCATGATTCGACCTTATCGACCTTGCTACAAATGTCCAGGATGCAGTACCTAAGAACACACATAAAGCTAAAATAGACGACAATTTGTCCTTATTTCCACCTGTAATGAAAGTATGGCTCATGTATCTCATTGTTTTTTACAATGACGAGAATAGGTAGATGCAGTATTTATACTTTTCCCATATTTCCCATACTCTGCATTGAATACTCTAGAGAATTGAACTCCGTAGTTTAAATTTTAATATTTCGTAAGAACAACTCTGGTGAAACTTACATTCAAACGATATATACCTAATCAAGAAAGTTTGATTTATGTTATGTGAATTAAAATATCACTGAAATGGTATGAGTTACATAAAATCTCACAGCAGTCAGAATCACTTTAATGGAGTACATACAGATGCATTGATACGGAAGATAGAACAGAGGTTAAATTAGGCTAAAAGAGGATATTACAGGACTGAACACAGTTATAGCCCATTAAGATATGAACAGTTGATCCCAACGAACCTCACCTACCCAAGTCTTGAGAGAATTATGTGGTCTGAAATCAGCATTCATAAAAAAAAAACCAAAGATTGAAGTTTGTACGCAGTACCTTTTGACAATAGAATTGACAATGCTATTGAAGATAACTCGATGGGGGCGTGAAGTTGCTTGCCTCTGATCTATGCCTTACTTGCATCTGAGGAGTGATGGGTTTGCTCTCCTCTTCTGCTTAAATCCTTGAAAAAACATGAGCAACTGCACAACTAAAAAAAACTATTGGTTTGCATGGATCACTACCTAGTTAAAAAAATATAACTACTGTCTAAATAAATAAAAATTTCTGAGACAATAATAATGCTATTCCACTGGAGTCTAGAACTAGAATTTAATGGCAAATGATGTTTTTTTTGGGCAGCTCTTTCATACCCTACGTTCTCTAAAAAGTACAGCTAATGCTTTCTTCAGCTGCTCGCTCACAATACCCTAGAGTGCTCTCACTTTGTATGTTTAATTTCCAGAAAACTAACAATGAACTGCAACAGACTAACAGTCAACTGCGAATTAAATTGGACTTAACCCTCTGTATGTGTAACTTCCAAAAAACTAACAATCAATTGCTAATTAAACTCAATTTAACCCACGGTTTGAAAAAATTAAATTTAACCCGAGTCCGAAAAAATAAATTTAACTGCAAGTCTATCCAGAAACGGAGAATTTGTTTCCAAGAAGACACTGTTTCATTTCGCGGGAAACTGTTTCTGCCAGTGAAAACGAAAACGGTCACTGCAAACGATGTTTCTAGTATGGTTGGGTTCCTCTGAAGGTTTCTGCCAGAAACGGTGGACATCGTCCCATTTTTGGTAATTAGGCGGGGAATCTGTGTGTAGCTAGCGTGTATCGTTAGTGAATCTCTGTGCTGAGTGTGGAGCTAGAGCCACTAAGTGAGCCTAGGAGCATGTGAGCTCAAAGCCAGACCTGTAAGCTCGATGGTGTGCAGAGCGGTGAGCTTTGTGGTGTGAAGAGCTTGGTGGTTGTGAAGGGTAAGTGGACTCTGCCCTATTGTTAACGCTATTGGGAATTGTTGTTTTATGTGGAGTGTCCATTGAAGAGGATTGTGCTGCCCGTGACGCCTATATGGTGTAGAGAGTGATCTAGTGGAGTGTTGGCAAATAAGAGTGTCTGTAACTAAGTGTCTGTTGATGAATATTGTGAGGCCTATGTGGCATAGATCCAGTGGAGTGTTGGCAGATAAGAGTGTCTGCAACTGAGTGTTCGTTCATGAAGATTGTGTCGCTTGTGTGACATAGATCCAGTGGAGTGTTGGTAGATGAGAGCCTCTGCAACTGAGTGTCCGCTCATGAAGATTGTGTTGACTGTGACGCCTACGTGGCATAGATCCAGTGGAGTGTTGACAGATAGGAGTGTCTGCAACAGAGTGTCCACTGAAGAAGGGTGTGTCAACCAAGACGTCTGTGTGGCGAAAAGAGAATCCAGTGGAGTGTTCGCAGATAGGAGTGTCTGCAACCGAGTGCCCACTTATGATGACTGTGACGGCTGTGTGGCGTAGATCGTAGAGAATATCGAGTGAAGTGTTGGTAGATCGGAAAGTCTGCAACGCCGTGTCCATTGAAAAGAGTTGTGATGTGTGAAATCAATAGCAAAAATGATAGCCCCTTACATAGGTTTTTTTATTCACTGTTGTAAGGCCTAGCTAAGATTGAGACCCGCAATCACTTTAAAATTTAGTTCGTCGTGATTAAAGAGAGGTTTGGTTATTCAAGATAGTCATGAATCCTTTCAGCATTGCTACACTAAGATGCACGGCTTAGTTTTTAGAGATGACAAAAGAGTATTCCAGAGGTAATATTTGCAAGCAAAGTGAGTTTTATTTCAACCAAGTAATACTGAAACTCCAAGAAGACGCTCACTGTAAAAATTTTCATCCCTGCCTGAAGAAATGCCTATTGTAAACAACTGCATTGAGGCTCTTTCTCTGAGGATACTAATGGATATTTTTGAAACAAAATATCAGCTAAAAGAAGGCATTTCTGTGGAACGTTGTGAGGCCTCGTGGATAAATGATCTGTGGGCATTGCTGTTTGATTATTTTGGGCAGATAATCCACTTTATTCGAAGGTGGGGAATGCAGAGAAATTCATTAGTCGAGCGCTATTGTTTTACGTAGATCGCTGGGGTCGGTGATTACAGTAGTAATCTTCATGACAAGTATTTGGATTGCGAAGATCAGGTGTTTTCAAGATCCGAAAGGAAAGGCATTATTGAGTCCATCGTCAAGCTTCAACCCGCAGACAATGATGTTCTTCCTGTCAGCGTCTTATTTGTGATTATTCATAGTGCGCTCGCTTGGACCGCCAGCTCGTAGTGTCGTGCTCAGCAGGAGAAAAGAATAGTTATACAACTGGAACAAGCTGCGATCACTGATTTCCTGCTTCCATTATTACATACGAAGAATAACGTTTTGCTTTCAAGTCCGAAATTGACAGTATGCAACGTACTGTTTCTCATTATACAACTAGTTCATAGCAATCAAATATCAAAACATGGACAATTTAGAAGATTCTTTCTTCAATGAGGGGACAAAAGCAACCTCTGCAGCACTAATCCCTACGTTTCTATGGTCGCAAAGATCTGGGATGAATACCTTGCCGAAATCACATTTGATCCCATGCTTTATCCATTTATATTTCTAAACCTTATTCAGATTGTACCGTCATCAGCTCGTCCTTCGCATGATGGACTCACAAAGGAATTCATATATATCTCATGGTCAAAATTTCACCTCCATGTAAAAAAATCGACTTTCTTTTCACTTTACTTTCCTTTTGTTGTTAAGACTTTTCACGGTCAAGATTTTTTTACTTAAAGATTTTCAAACAATATGTTTTTTTTATTTTTTTTATTTTATTTATCGTCTGAGTTGAAGCTCCAATATTTGAAGGTTAAAATCTTAAAATCCATCTTAAGGCGAGTGACATTCCTTTTCATTTTCTTTTTCTTTTTGCCAACTGATTTTAAATTCCAAGATCTTGAAAACTCCATTTTTTTTTTTAACTAGATTATATACCTCATATTTCACACTTTTTTTACATGATTGTTTTTAAACGACGATATTATATGCCTAATTTTTCCAATTTTTTTATATGATTGTTTTTAAGAAATACTTTAGCCAAGATTGATTCTATACTTTCAATAAGTAAAATACACTTGTTTCGACCTTTTTTTGAAAAAGCATACCATTATATTTCTCAAAGTATTAGAATTTAAATATATTTAATTATACTTCTAAGGAATTATAAATTTAAATATATTTAATTATGTTATTTGACAGTATTTTTTTAATGAAATTACTATTAATGAATTGTTAATTTGGAAATTTTTTAAGCATAACGTTTTTTTGAAGGGAATCATAAGAACCAAAAACATTAGGAAAAAATTATATGACAAGTAAAGAGAATCCAAACTCAGATCCTGGCAAATTCATTAAACTGAATCAACACCTAAAATTAATGCGAGCATAGACGAACAAGTCAACGCATGGCATGTCAACAAACTTAGCCTTCTGGGAGCTGGTTCTACGGGGCTTATGAATATAATTGATTGCGGGGGTTGGTGACATCATTTGGGAGCTACCTTCATCTGTCAACTCTCACTCTAGCAGAGAAGAATCTGCTGCCATGCTAGCCCAAGTCTCGCTCAGCCCGGCGAAGTTGCATGGAGATCCGAAAATTTATATACCATTGTCTGTTGGCTCCATTAATGGCTCCTTATATGGTCTACCTCAGTGTTGGTCGTCATTTTTGAGTAGTAATTGCTAAAGATGTTTTAAAGAAGCTCGAAATAAATTAGTCAGTTGTATAACCCACCGTGAAGGTCGAGCCCTAGAGGCGGGTTGTACCATGCGCTGCTCAAATTATTCGTTTTTCACCAATATGCAGACTTCATGTAACAAAACTTTCAGATTTGGGGTAACTACTTGTTGTTTCATTATACTACAACATGTATGTTTGTTGATTCGTCTGTTTTCGTTTGAACTGCAGCATCCATGCAAAAAAAAACATCGAAAATAGTCCTTGTATTGCTAGGAAGCGTTAGGGGAACTGCTCTGGTTGCGGTGTTGTGCTTGGTGTTCTGGCGAAATATTAAACATTCGAGGAGCTATTCTCGCGCAGGTGATTATACATGATTGTATCAATGCTTCCATGTTGTATCCTGCTAAGCTCTTTAACTTGGTTGTATTCAATCGTTATGAGAAAATTGTTGTTATGATACTCTGCGCAGGTGAGAATTTAGTTGCAAAGGGAAATTTTGGAAAAAAAAATAATCAATTACAAGGTTCTCAGAGACTCGACTGGGAACTTTGACAGAAACAACATGCTTGGCAAGGGGGGATTCGGCGAAGTTTATAAGGTTTAATATCGAACATAGATTTGATGGGTTTTCCCAATTATTTGGATTGTTTGCAGATTGATTGTAATGAGTTTGATGATAAGCAGGGAAGACTTCTGGATGGGAGGGATGTTGCTGTTAAGAAATTGAATGGAAGGCACACTATTCAAGCCGCTTAAGGAATTTATATTTCTAAAAGGAAGTGAAGCTAATCACCATCGTCTGTCACTATACTCTTGTTCGTTTACTCGGTTGTTGCACTCGAGGGTACAAACGCTTGTTGGTTTATGAGTTTATGTCAAATAACAGTCTTGACAGACATTTGTTCGGTAGGTTGCTCTCATCAACTGTATTTTTTTCACCATTCATGATGCTTTCAGATATCGTGTATATGCGCTGTAACATGTAGTGAGGCATTTGAATATTATTGTTTGCATGCAATCAGGAGAAACAAAAAATGTTTTGAGTTGGGAAAGTCGTTTAAACATTATACTTGGCACTGCCCAAGGCCTTGCATATCTATAGGAGGACTCCAAGGTTCGCATCATACACAGAGATATCAAATCTGAAAATATACTACTGGATGATAGATTTTATCCCAAAATAGCAGATTTTGGATTGGCTAGACTCTTCCCATAAGGGGAAACCCATGTTTTTACCAAAGTAGGAGGAACAATGTAAGTTATGCTATTTATTTAGTAATTCTTTTCAGAAGATCTCCTTATGGTTTTGAATCCAGAAATTAATTTTGTAGCATTTGAAAATTTGGTATAATGCAGAAGCTACATTGCGCCCAAGTATGTCGCCCATGGGAAATTAAGTGAAAAAATTGATGTTTATTTTTTGGGATCGTGAGTGGGAGAAGGTGCGTGGACACAAGACCGGAGGCCCCCCTGTGGCCTCTTTTTGGAATGGGTGCGTTTCTCTTTTAAAGAATTGTCCATTCGATAATTAGATAACCGGAAGCTCTACTGAAGTAGATATGAATCCTTTATTGTTCTATATGGTATCAACTAATTATATTAATAATGAAAATATCCAGCTGTCTAATTGTTTAGATCCTGCCTCCTAAAAAGCTGCCCAGATTTCATGCGCATACTTAATCTCTATTTGGGTGAAATTGTTCACTGAATCCATCTCTTTTTCAGGAGATTTCAGGCATATGGGAGAGATGGATGAATTAGAATTCTCTTTGATTTATTTAAAATTAACCCAAAAAAAATCAAAAATATAATTTTACCATATAATTTTCTCTACATTATAAAAATCTTTTAATTTTTCCCTTTAATGATAGCAATAGCAATCTGGCAAAACAAAAACTCAATGGTTTTCTATACTCATAACTCTAATCTACATTTTGAAAATCCAAATCTATTTAAAATTCTCCCAACCTTAACATCTCAAAGGGAGAGATATTTATCTTACCTAAAATCACTTCCTATAATCACTTCAATTGAGCAGTCTCAAATGCCAAATTTCAAGAGCCAACTATTTGCTTTTCAGGTAGAAATCAAAATATACGAGATATACAAAAACTGAAAGTTTCAATGTATTAAAAACTCTAATCTATATTTTTAAAATCTTCGAACCTTCACATCCCACTGCAGAAGATGCTTGCATAATATTCGAACTTTCATCCTCTGCCTATAGTCACTTCAACAATCTCAAATACCCAAGTTCAAGGGCCAGGGAGGAAGAATATCGGACCAAGCCCAAAAAAACTGGTAATCACACACCCAACGTCGGCGCGGCTCCTTCTTCTGGTTATTTGTGGCGGCGTGGTGTTCTCGGTCATAACCGGTTCGCAGGGTGGGTTGGATGTTGAGACCAAAGCGATGCGAAGCGACCTTTGACGAACTTTTTCCACTTAGTTAATTATTTACGAAACTTTCTACTTGTTAATTTTTTATTTCGCTGAAGCCGACGACAATTAAGCTCACCCATTGGGGGCAGTGAACAGTCTTTGGACATCCAAAGCTCGCAGCCAAAAACACTTTCGCCTAAAATTATTTTTTAATTTAATTATGGATGGGGTGTGTGGAATAAAGTGGGTTCATAGTTGACCCGTCATTGGTTTCTTCCCTTGCTGAATGTGGGCACGCGAAGTTCCAATGTTACATGCCAAGGATGGATAGGTGGTCGCGCTGAGTTCAAGCACTTTGTGGGCTTTAAAGGCACGTGGAAGTATAAAAAAAAAGACGATTAAATTCACAATGGGGTGATGGTATTTATTTGGGAAAGTTTATTATAAGACTTCTTTTGTATGCAAATGACTTTATTTTGATTGCTAAATTTGTTTTTGGTTTGCAAGAGCACTTACTATCTCTTGAGAATTTTTGTAGAATGGTGGGGATGCAAGTCAATACTAGCAAAATGAAAGTAGTAGTTTTCTGTTAAAAAAGAAAACATAACGAGCATAAGTTTTACTTTAAAGGCAACATTCTAGAAGAAGTTCGGATTATAAATACCTTAAAATTGACTTCAACAAAAATCTAAGCTAGGATGGTTGTAGAAAGAAAAGAACTTTGGGGGGTTGGAAGGAATTTTATGCTTTTCAAAATAGGTGTAGAGAGGTAGAATTATGGGACTGGAAAACCACTCAAACTCTTTTTGAGCTTTTATTTATTCTGGTGATTCTCTATGGTTGTGAACTGTGGACCAGAGGTACATCTGACATGCAATGGAAACAAATTAGGAAAATTTAGAAGCGTTTCATTACAAACAAATTCAAAATTAAAAGTGCAGCTCCTTATGCTATCCTGTTAAGTGAAACAGGGGTTGCTCCTATTGAAGCAATTGCTATGGTGCGAGTCATAAAGTATTTTAAAAAAATTGAGCAAATGGAAGAGGGCATATGGCCTAAGGTTGTCTTTAATGACATATTGTGCAAAAGAAAAAAGATTTGGATGCAACAAAATAACAAATGGTTTAGTAAATGGGGTATTTACTTAAACATGTGTCCCATAAACAATAAAGAGATAAGTGCTTTTTATGGATAAGTTCCACAAGCGTACTTGGATAAGGAGCCAGGGAGAAAGAAAGAGTACTATATTGAAGTGTTTAATCCCACTCATAACCATCAACAAAAAGCATACATAGAGGCCAATAAATAATTTTCTTTATTTCTTGCCATGACAGGGTTGATCTGACCCAAGAGGTGCATATCTATATATATATATAATTTTTTAGGGCGCATGGATGCCATGGATGCATGGAGGCTCCACACATATTTTTCCAGCGTATCAGCTTGTTGTTGGGCATTGGATATGTTTTACATATTTGATTTTATGTATACAACTTCCTCCTTATTCTTTTTTTTTTTTTTTTTTACATATAATGACTCGTGGACTTTATAGTTATGGGTGGGCATATGGGTACCTTAAGGACCTGCTGATAGGTAGAACTGACCACTCTTCAACAAGAGGAGACAACTCCGATCGGGTTTATTTAAATAACCCAAGCCGTTTGGTGTGGTTGTTCCTTACGATTTTTAAGGCTTTGTTTGCCATATATTTCTTTCCTTTACGAGAAAGAAATCGTTAAAGTTCTCCTAGGTATCCTATGTGAATATTTACCCTTGGTTAAGGGTTAACAATGATGTACAGTTGTAGAACCATCAATAGAGAAACTCTAACTAGTGTGAAAGATTTGGCTCTAATAAAGAGTAAATATCTTTAGTGAATGGTGGTAATTTCAATTTTTTTTTACAAATCATTTTTTTGAAACTTTTAGATGGTTAAATTGAGATTAAGAAAAATTTGAGGATCTCTTACCACCTTAATTTTCGCCCCCATTATCCTTCCCTTTCATTTTTTTTCTTAAAAGTATTTACTACTTTTACCATATTCATATGTTATCTCATTATTCAAAACTATTTATGATTTTTACACATATTCATATGTTATTTAATTAGTGATACTGAGGATTATATTTCCATATCTTTATAATTTTTCTTGTAACATTACAAAATGTAACCTCTTTTCTTTATTATGAATATGAAGTTACAATTTTCTATAAAGGAAAAAATACTATATTCACTCTTTTTTATGCAGAATAGTTTTGAGATCAAATCATTTAGATATCATTATAATCTAAAAGATATTTAATAATATACTAATAAATTATCACATAACAAGGTCCAAAATATCCCAAGACACATCTAAGTATATCTTTATCTTAAGGGTGATATACCCCTATAACGTTATCACAATGAACCAAAATCTTATAAAGATTTGAACCTAGATAAAGAGAATATAAAACTTGCCTCCCAACCATCTTATCAAATTACCTCAACTTTACTAAACATACAAAAAAGCTAAAACCTCATTTTTAAGATGGGCGTTTTACCCTCACTTAAAAAACAAATTGTTATGTAACAAAGAATATTAGATAAAAATGTTATGTAGATTAAAAAATATTTTAAAGAGGTATTAATGTACAGGTATTAATGTACAATATAAACATGGTTGATATTAAATGGAAAAAAAAAAAAATTTGAGTTCTAATTTGGTATAATATGAAAAAAATTGAATAAATATATTTCTTTGAAAAAAAAATTCAATAATTCATGGAAAGGTTTCACTGAAATTTACAATTACAACAATATTTATGCCAAATCCCATAAAAAACATGGTTATATTCATATTAACATGAGTTTCCTCTTACATCTCATAGCTCTATGTTTCATCCCTTTAGGTCAACGGAGACCAAGCATAGTGGGGTCAACAAAGGCTAACCAATATGATCTGAAGAAGGCAACCATGAGAATGAGCCTCATTAAGGCGTACAAAGTTTCCATGTGGGAAAGTTGACCTAAAAGAAAGAGGTACCATGATGATGAATGAGAGAGAAAGACCCCACTTAAGAATTGGGTTTGAAGTTACCATGATGATGAATGAGAGAGAAAGACCCCACTTAAGAATTGGATTTGAAATTTCATGGCCATGATGAGATTGGGGATTTTGGTAAAGCTCAAACACTTGAATTTGAAATTTCATGAATATGAGGAATTGGGGGATTTTGGTAGAGCTAAAACAATTGAATCGAAATACATTATATTAAAAGAAATAATGTCTATTTCCATTATCATAATTTATGAGCCGCTTGTGGTAAATTCACCATTGTAATTTCTAAGTTATTGAATATAAAAATAATATTACTAATTTAAACTAAATTGATTCGATAGTTTACTTGAAAGATCGAATTGTGAAATTACTATATTGATTGGACGAATTCAACTAAATTTAATAATTATTTTTTAATTCATTTAAAAAAAACACTTGTAAAAATAAGTTTTGTTGGATGGAGTTCAGTCTATATATAAAGCAAAAACAAATGTGAAATGTGATACCAAAAACATTAGAATATAATCCAGAATTTCGATTAATACATTCCAATAAAATATGATATATTGCTAGATAACTGGCATAAGACGGTGAAAAACACACTCTTCAAATTTTGATAATGACATAGTACTTATCTATTTTGATGAACTTTATCTATAAGATGGCGAAAAAAACACTCTTCAAATTTTGATAATGACATAGTGTTTATCTATTTTGATGAACTTTTAAGTATACACGTGTGTACATAAGAAATTATTACATAATAAAATATAAAATGAAATATTTGAAATTAATTTAAAATATAAATATAAATTTTTGATATACAATTTAAAAAATAAAATTAAAATCATAATTTCCATTTTAATAAAATATTTAAAGTATATTCAATTATTTTTATTTACAAATTTATTATTATTATTGTTATTATTATATAACTTTATATGTATATATATAATCACTTTTATAAAACTTATTGAAAAATAAAATTATATGAATATTTAAAAAATCATTTAAGATGTTGTTGTAATAAGCTGATACCTTTTCTTGGCTATGATTAACAAATTTCTTTAATTTATATCAACAAATTTTTAATTTAATTAAGAAAAAAAGACTTAATTAATTATCTAATAGGTCTTTGGATACTTGTATCTTAAATCTCACATTACATAAACAAACATGTAACCATAGTCGTTTCAATGTAGATATCTCATAGTATTCTCAATAATGCAAATATCTATTAATCTCTTATTAACCAATCGATACTTCGATCCTTAAGGACAAGTTTTTACAAAAAAAAAATGATATAACATTTACTCCACAAGATTATACCGATTTATTCTCGATAAATCTGAGTTACAAATATTTATTCCACTACTTCATATGTTTTGCCAAAGTATAAATGTAATATGTTCACTTGCAAAATAAATTTTATTTTAACTTTATTAAAAGTTTGTCTAAATTCAACTTAGCTCTAAAAAAAAACCCAAAAAATATATTGCATTGAAAATCAATAATACTTTAATAATCTAAAATTAAAAATGATTTCATTAATGTCCATGTCTCTTAAAAATATGTTAAGCAATGCATTATAAATTAAATCAACACATAACATATATTAAAATATTAAACAATGACAAAACCTTCCATTCATACTGACTTTAAAGATTTCATTGTAATTTTGATTATCTAAACAAAATCAATTAAATAATTATAGCCATGTAGTTAAATTGGAGAGAAAAATGCAAATAGTTATAGCCATGTAGTTAAATTGGAGAGAAAAATGCTTACTGAATTAAAAAAAAATTGTTTCTAGTTGATACTTCTTGCCCTAAGTAACGTTTAGGGCACATTATAAACCCAAAATGATCCCAATGACCCATGATTCTTCTCTGACTCATACAAGAGAAGTGTCATTGATTTGGAAGGGGATAAAAATAGGATCTTGCTGGCACAGGAGTCAGAAAGAAGACTTCAGAGCCGTGCATTGTAGGTGGCGGCTGGGAACAAAAATACCAAATTTTTTCATGAGTGTGCAAA
Organism: Pinus taeda; assembly: GCA_000404065.3. NCBI lineage: Eukaryota > Viridiplantae > Streptophyta > Pinopsida > Pinales > Pinaceae > Pinus > Pinus taeda. Next base: position 105,244 of record APFE030231634.1, read on the forward strand.
TAATAGGAAGTAGAGAAACTCCATAAGGGGTATCAGAGGCACTGATGGACAAAATCATTATGATCAAGTCGAGATTGAACAGGGGGCTTACAGACATTTCAAAAGCCAATTTGATGCTCAGGAACAATGTTATGTAGCCCAACGATAAATGATTGAACACTTTCCACATATGTTTAATCAAGAGGAGAATGAGAACTTGGGTAGACCAATTTAGAAAGAGGATATTATGGAGGTTATTCATGCAAGTGAGAAGGAAAAAATCCTTAGACCAGATGGTTGGGGTGTGAAACTATTTCACCATTTTCAATAACTAATGATACTTGATATTATTGTAGCTGTTGAGGATTCTCCCACTAATGGATATATTTTTGGGGTGTTGAATGCAACTTTCATTTTGCTAGTACCTAAGAAGGACGCCCCGACCTATTTTTTCAAACTATAGGCCTATTTCCCTTTGTAATGCAATTTATAAAATTAGTTCTAAGTTAATGGCAAGGAGGATCAAGATTAATTAATTTTGACTCAAAATTATTTAATTTTCTGGCTTAGGATTTTTATTTAATTTAGCAAGAAAAATTAATTAATTAAATATTTTTTCTATGCTCAAATATTTTAGTCATGATGTCTAAGTATGAGGGACCATGCACTAAAATATTTTTTGCATTAATATATTACAATTAATTCAATCCTCAAAGGGGGAATACACCTTTACACATAGACCCTCATGACATTACACAATTCTATGCCACAATATGATCTAGTGATTTGTAATAAAATGATTTAGCCAAATATGCTTAAATTATTCTCAAACACGCTTTTACAAAGAATAGATATAACACTAGGACTCACCTAAGACCTTGTCAAGAGATTCCACCCTAACTTTGGGGTTTAAGCTAGAAGAAAAACTCTACCAATTATTCATGTATAGAAACACACATAATTCGGTGAGGTTAAAAAACTTTTGAGGATGAAATCTGTTTCCAAAATCAAAGGCTTACCTAGGTGTTTTTACATAATTAAACGGTCATACTAGCATCATTTACAATATGACTTGCAAAAATTGGGTTTACAATGATATAATGGTGTTGGCTGATGATTTTGAACTTTGAAAAAATGTATTCGCATCTTTGCATTTTACTTCCTTAGACTTGTTGACAAAGTGTGGTCAACACATACAAATACGTAAAATAAATCCAACACAATGGATATTGTTCCTATGCATGCAAATGCATATTTTTTCTCCAAAAGAAAGCTTAACACAATAGAGCATGTAAGTACATGTTTTCTTTTCCAAGAAATCAAATTCATAATAACTATTCTTTCATGCATGCAAACACATGTTTCTTCATAAGAAATCAAATGCTTGGTAGCTATTCTTTTATGCATATGTAAGAAACATATTCTTTTCAAGAATCTAATGCATGAGAATCTATGTAAATATTTCTAAAAATAATAGTTTATCTTATCACACACCAAGCCCTCCATTTGTTTCAAGAAATGACATGGATTCTTTTCCAAAATATTATCACAGTGAATTTGTCTTTACCTTGAAATCTCTCCAAAAAAATAAACATGGCTAGTATTTTATGCAGCAATTCAATGCTCTCTTTTATTTTCTTTAAAGAACATGGGTAAAATATTCGTATGCAAACCCTTCTTTCAAGAAGAATGATAAGAATACTTATCTCTTGAGCACAATATCTATCAAATCAGTGACTTAGAAGCCAACATGATACTATGCATGTAATGGGCTCAATGACTTCAATGAGATATGGTCACCAATGACCTCATTTTAGAGAATTCATGCTTGACGAATACTCCGATCATAGAACTTTCTCAAAATGAGGAAGACATTCCTTTACACAGTCAACACTGCTAAATAGAAAGGCCAGACATGGAGTAGAGACGTGGTGCTCTCCTTTAAGGCATCTACCATTCCTTGTAGAGAATGGTCGAGCGTGAAAATCCATGAGTTATTTAAAATATGCATACATTAGACTTGTTATCACAAGACCAACAGAAACTACATGCTCAAAATCATCAAAAGGGATTGTTTACAACATGCATACATTTGACTTGACATCGCAGGACTAGTAGAGACTCTACAACCATAACAGACTCTCACGCATTTAAAGATACTTCCACTATCTCAAAAGGTGTGAAGGAAAGTACCTATTCGTTCATCCAACTCCTTTGACTCTTATGGCTCCTTCTTTTTCTTAATTTAGAGCTTAATTTAAAATCGGGTTACCCAAAAACATTCACGCTTGGATATACTCCCAGGTTTCAAAGGCGCTGCACAGAGAACAATTTTCCTATCAATTGATTGCTCGATGTAGCTCAGATTGGCGATTTCTAAATACAATTCCGATCGAGTGTCCATAGGCAGATTACAACTCTAGCAATGAATTGACCTCTTGTGAACTTATTCAGCTCACAAGGGGTAGGACTCAGGCAGGGTCGAGAACTAGTGCCTTGAAGAAAACAATAGGTTTTACTCAGGAAGACCGAAAAGAGGTCTCTACATCTCATAATTGATTCTTGATATCCCCCCAAGAAGAGTCGAGAGTCTTGTAAACAATACACCGTATCGACCAAGAAAGGCAATGAAATGCTAAGGTAATTCTTTTTGGTAGTCATAACTAATCATTTGTTAAACATATAATTTTAATAATATTTTATGATCGTTGTATAGGGATATTACATACTCCCCCCTTTAAAGAGAACACCATCCTTAATGTTCATCTCTCACTGGAACTTTAACTTTTACTCATGATATAACAATATATGCAACCAAAAGCTAATCGTTTCCCTTCAAAATGAAAGATTTTATTTCCAAGAAATACTCATAAGAAAAAACAATAATTTTTTAATAATAGTCATAAGAATTTACAACTGCAAAATATTAAATTTCTACTTCAATCACTTAGTGACTATTCAATTTCATAAAAACAACACAAAGTCATTGTACCAACTTACTATTATTTACCATTTATTCTTGGAAATCATGGTTATTTTATGCAAAAAAATTAACTATAAGTGGTTTTTCAATTGTGGCAAACACTCTAAGAGTGGTTGACAACCCATCAACAAGAACCTAGGGTGGTTTCACAGCCTCCATGGAAAACACCCTGTAATGTATGATCAACAAATTCAATATAATCACAGTAATCACAACATTTTCAATCATAAATTATTTCTGCAATGTCAAATGATATTTTAAACATAGTACTTCCACAAGTACTCAGAGAGCACTTTGCTCTCTAATTATCAAAATGATCAATAAATGCACCAAGTGCATATTGTCTTTTCCCATGTTAAAGACATTCATAAGATTGGTAATACAATAAAGGAACTTACACTCCCAATGATTCCTTTCTAAGCACTAGTCTCTTTTCCTGTCAAGATGTACATAAAAATTTTACACAATCATATAGAAAATTCATTTGTAGCACAACACATAAATGATTAGTTAGCTTGTTCAGCTGTGAGAACCACAATGTGCTAAAGAATGCTCCTCCCAACCAATGGGAACTGGGTTCCACAACCAAATTGAGCCAATTTCACATCAAAGATAATTCCCTAATAGTGATCACACTAGGTCCAACATAGGATTCCTCTTGGAAGCGTCCTGCCTATTCCTCCGAAAACATCCTATCTGTGATGAATTTAGAGCTCAACGACTCACTCTTTGGCTACCTCCAATAGGCTCCAAAATCAACAAAGTTGCCTCATTCTTTTTCCCCTCTTCACCATCTTGGTCAACTATTTTCCCCTACTAAGATCATCTTCTCTAGGGAGAGGAAATCTAGGTAGGTAATCGCCATTGGCCCAAGGCCTTATGACCTTTCACAACTATTCATAATTGTCTAGCATGTGAAATTATCTTTTAGCACTTATTACCACTGTAATTTACATAACTGGCCATATGCACATTATTGTTAAATCAAAAGTAACATTTATGCATATCGTGCATTCATACTTGAACCTAAACATGGCACCCACAATCTATGAAAGTAAATTGACAGGAAATCATCACATCTCATATAGGTGGTATTCATTTCAAATTTTCCACATAATAACCATCATGTAATTTAGAAAAACATTACCAAATCTTGCATACCATAACATTATACCTTCTTATTTTTAGTTGCAAATCACATTGCAACATTTTACCTTTCACAGGTTCTTATGTTCCATGTTACTAGAATGTCATTATGTTTCCATTAAGCAAACCTCTCTTAAATTCCTAAACAACATTATTCACAATTGTCTTTAATGAAACCACACCTTCTAAAAAATATTGTTATGCACAAAACATTTTATGAAATACATTCAATATGAATTTCACTTTCACATGCATCTATGTTCTCATTATTTCAACATAGTAGAAAGTTATTGGTCCTATTACTTTTCATAAACCATTTATATGCATTATAGCAAGAAAAACAAGTAAGAATACATTTTCCAGATGCTACATCTAAGGAACTTTAAAACAAAGCTTTCATGAAGTTGCTTTTCCAAAACAATAGTTAGTCATTAATATTCCATAGTTCTAACTCATGCAACATGTCATTTCATTTACGCATACGCATCTAATCAACAATCATTATACAAAATTACCAAATTCAAGACAATCACACTGACTTTTCTTGATTCAACAAATTAGTAATTGTAATAGATTCACATGCCATCCATATTTCGTTTAGTGATGTTAATGAAAACACCATGTTTCCATATCATGATGGACTTATTTGATTAGATTGAATATGTATTGTCACTGAAGTATTCACACACACTGGATGGTTTTATAAAATATGTAATTAACATATTTGTTAAATATAAGATGCATACTAGCTAACATCATCATAGAATCATCAATTTGTAAAGTTGTGAAGTTTTGAACAAACAGTGTAATCAATCACATATGATTACTACAAGTTCTATCATTAAGTTGATAGAATTACCAAATCAGGTACTTTAACAACACTATTGTATCATGATCCAAGTTCTGTGTAACCTTCAATAACTTGAAGTCATACGTATGCATTTCTAAACAAGTATTCACTTTTGCAATCATTGTAGTTTTCTTGCATACAATATTGTTATGCATAAAATCATATGCAAAGATTTATTCATATACAACACTAACTAATGTGTAAGTGTCGATAACAATTATGGTAACAATCCAAACAAACCCACATTCAAGAGTGTGTTGCCACCAATAGACCCACAACATGAAGTAAACTAGCACAATCACTTTGTTTACAACTTGCAATAATCTTCAATCAAAACCAAATCATGTATATAAGTTTAATCGTTAGTCATACAAAAATGATCAATGCTACCAACCATCTTAAATTCAATCAAAATCTATGACAGGACTCAATCATGATTTAGCCATTATAGTCAAGTCATACCACTTCACTCATTGTTTATTTTTAGCATCCAAAGGGGTTCTTCCAATGTCTTTTACAACATTCTATTTTCTTCTTCAAGGATGACCCACCTTCTACATTCTTTCGTTATTGCATAGATCAATACATGCATTCATTCTTTATAAGCAGTGCATTGTAACTTTAGTCATTTTCTTTAAGTGTGCCATAATCATTATCATAATAGCATGCATGCAAAGGTTGGTAGTTAATCCACACTATCACTAGTTAGTGCTCGGAATTGTTCATAAATGCACCAGAGGTTTATCATAATAACATTCATGCAAAGGTTGGTAGTTAATCCACATTATCACTAGTGAGCTCGAGATTGTTCAGAAATGCACCAGAGGTTTTATTGTCTTTTATCTGCATCAATATTCAAACATCATGAGCACAATTTAAATAATATGTTATCATTTATTATTCTTTAATGTGGTCATTAACATGCATCATTCATCTCATGTCAAATGTAATCTACTGCATATATTGTTATGTAGTTTTTTTAGAATCATACGTGAGCGGGTGCTCACTAGCATCATACCTCTACTTCTTTTCCACTTACCGATTCCCAAAAGGCACTAGTGTTGCAACCTTTTTCTCTAATATCACTTGTGAAATCCCCCAGTAAGGCTCATGTAAAAAGATATAGGATTAGATTTTTTTTTACGGAAGGTAATAATCTGAATTCACTATTACATATTCCTTAACTACCATTAGATAAAATCATCATCATTACATTAAGTAAGCTTTAGGAATGGAATAGTAAGTCACATAACTTAACAACCATTGTTGTAGTATATTATCATAAGCTTCCTTTTGTAACCTTGCATCATTTCCATAATTCATTTAACTAAGTTATTTAATCACATACTTGATAATGTAGATGTCACATAGCAAGGAATCAAAATCATTAGAATGGCACAATAGGCAAACAATCATTGAAATTTGATATACTTGGAAACCCCGTAAGGAAAAATCAGAAAACTTTTAATTTTATTAAATTCTCCTGAGGGTTTTAAACCCTCACTCAATTGTTGTAAGGGAGTACATCCCTTGACCATTGTCATAAAATCTTACAATGAAATATCATCTTACATATAGCGTAACTATCTAGAAGCTATTACATTTAATCGTGATATCATTTACCCTCAAGTCCTCAAACACTATGTCTTTGTGGTCTTGTTCTTCCCTGCAGTTAACATTCCTTCAATCTGCATGGACCACTAATTCTTTCCTTGCCATAATATTAAACACAATCTATCTTTTTCATACATCAAAATCTTTTCCTGCAACTACTACTATCAACAAACTTTGATATCATGATTAGATTAAATGTTAATCATACCAATAATAAATCTTTATTAGTGATGTTTCAGCATCTATTCATGTGCATACATAAAATATAAGCAAAATCTCGTGGCATGTCTCCTTCAACAACATTGCAAATGCATTAATAAAAAGTGCATAACTATCAAATCATGTCTTTTTATTTTTACATGTGTATGGTTATGACACATGTCTATCTGTCCATAACTTGCATGTGTAAGGTAAAATACGTAAATATTACAAATGAATGATCACTTGTCCTTATTTCACATATATCATGAAAAGGGAAAAAAACTACAATCTACAACTTCCCACAAAACAAAATAATATTAAAGAACCTCCATGGTTATTACCCTCTCTTTTCATAAGAAGAGGGAAAATATTCCAAAATAAATACCACATTAACTAATATTCCCCTCGCATAAACACACATTCTCTTCCAAAGGAAAACCACTGCAACTGTCCATATCCTTTTAAAGGAAACTAACACATTAGTTATGATCTTCGTGCATGCAATTATATAAACTTTGAAAAAAGAAACTAGCCCCTCAGCTATTACTTTTGGTGCATGCAAATACGTAAAATAAAGTTAACACAATGGTTATTGTTCCTATGAATGCAAATGCATATATTTTTTCCAAAATAATATTTTGAAGAAAGCTTAATGAAATAGAGCATGCAAGTACATGTTTTCCTTTTCAAGAAATCAAATGCATAATAACTATTCTTTCATGCATGCAAACACATGTTTCTTCATCAAAAAATCAAATGCTTGGTATCTATTCTTTATAAATATGAAAAAACATATTATTTTGAAGAATCTAATTCATGAGAATCTATGCAAATATTTCTAAGGATAATTGTTTTCTTTTTACACACCAATCCCTCCATTCGTTTCAAGAAATGACATGGATTAGTTTGCAAAATATTATCATAGTGAATGTCTTTTACCATGAAATATCTCCAAAAAAATAAACATGGCTAATATTTTATGCAACAATTCATATGCACTCTTTTATTTTGTTTCAAGAACATGGGTGAAAGATTCGTACACAAATTCTTCTTTCAAAAAGAATGATAATGATACTCATCTCTTGAGCGCAATATCTATGAAATCAATCTTATAGGCCAACATGATATTATGCATGTTATAGGCCGAGCGACTCAATGAAATGCAGTCACCAATGACCTCATTCCAAAGCATTCAATGAAATGTGGTCACCAACTGAGGGAGGGATTCCTTTACAAAATCAATGCTGCTAAACAGAAAGGCCAAGTTTGGATCAGAGTTGTGGTTCTCTCCTTCAGGGCATCTACCCTTCCTTGTAGGGAATGACCAAGGGTAAATATCCATGGGTTGTTTACAATACACATACATTAGACTTGTCATCAGAATACCAACAGAAACTCCACACTCAAAATCATCAAAAGGGATTGTTTACAACATGCATACATTTGACTTGTCATTGTAGGACCAACAAAGGCTCCACAACCAGAACAAACTCTCACATATTTAAATATACTTCCACTATCTTGAAAGATGTGAAGGCAAATCAACTGCCACAGAATCTGGCAACAAAAGGTGTGAAGGAAAATTCCTATCAGATCATTTGGCTCCTTTTACTCTTATGGCTCCTTTTACTTAATTTATAGCTTAATTTAAAGCCATGTTACCCAAAAATCAATCACGCTTAGATATGCTCTCAGGTTTTAAAGGTGTCACATAGAGAATATTATCCTATCAATCGATGGCTCGATGTAGCTTAGATTTGCGATTTCAAAAGACTATTTTGACTAGGTGTCCACAAGAAAATTACAACTCCGGAAATGATTTGATATCTTGTGAACTTATTTAGCTCACAAGGGATGGGACTCAGGCAAGGCTAAGAACTAGTGCCTTAAAGAAAACAAGAGGTTTTACTCGAGCATGGACCAAAAAGAGGTTTCCACAACTCATAATTGATTCTTGATATCCCCCCAAGAAGAACCAAGATTCTTGTAAACCAGACACCGTATCGACCAAGAAAGGCAATGAAATGCCAAGGTAATTATTTTCAGTAGTTACAATTGAATCATAACTAATCATTTGTTAAACATATAATTTTAATAATAAATTATGATCTTTTTATAGGGATATTACATGGATTGTAGAATGTGACCCTTTGTGCAAATAATGGACTGTAAAATGCACCTCAAAAAAGAAACTACAACAAAATTATCTAGAATGCTTCATCTCATTAACCACATGAGTAGAATTTTTTATAAAAGAAAGTGTATGTTTCATATTAAAATGCTTTAACTTTTTTGTTTTTTGTTTTCTAAAACTAGCCAAAGAATACATAGGTGACTCAATTGTGGTAATAGTGGCCTTTAAAGGTGCATTTTCCTTATGAATCTTAAGAAAATCATAGATAACAATACATCATTTCGGTATTAGTTTTTTTTTTTTTCACATTATCACACACCATCAACTCATTCTAATCATCTTCATAAAAGTGAAGATATGAATTTCTGATAGTAAAATTAAAAATTATTTTTTAATATTTCATATGAAATATTTTGAAAAGTAAAAGTATAAATCTGTAATAGTAAAATCTCTAAAGGTTAGCTCAATTGGTCAAGTTCTTGTTGTTAAAGCACCTTGCCAATGGGAGGTTGCAGGGTTAATTCTCCTTGACGCTCTTAGAGTTAGGCTTTGATATTGAGTTGGTAAGAAGAAGTCCCTTTGGGTAGATTTGCCCAAATAATTTCCATAAAAGTAATGGCCACCAATCTCCAATGTTTATGAACCACACATTAAAAAAAACTTTGATACTCCTTATTATATCTTTTACGATCTAAACATTGCTAACATAATTATTCAACTTCCTTAAATGCTTAGGATTTGGAAATTATAACTATATTTGTTATCGAATCATATTTAATTTCCTTAGGATTTGGAGATCTTACCACAGTGTGGTCATAACTCGCTCTTTACAAATATCCAATATGCTTTTCATAAAGTTGATTACATAAGTTATGACAAGGTTTCATCTAATATCCTTTCATGTCATGTATAATGTTTTGTCCTACCTCAATATTTATAGAACCTCATTGTAAATGTTTATTTTCTATACGTGTTATTAAAAGTGAAAAATTAAAACTAATTACTTTTGGTATTGGCCCAATTATATGTATAATAATTGGTTCAAATATACCTGATATTATAACATTTTGATTTTTTCCCAATCATTAGTAAATTATTAGCAAAATCATTTTTATTCAACTAATTTATTATAAAAAATGTTATTTTGTTAAAGTTACTTAAATCTTTGGAGGCATCACCCATACGCCCGTAGTGTAGGAGGATACAAGCAATATGAAAGAAAGTCCCATCACTAACTCTGGCCTCTAGAGTTTTGGTGTTTGGAATCGATTTGCAAATAGTCCCACCCGTGTTTAACATTTATATTAATTTTTATTTATAGAAAATAAGAAATTTGATAAATACTCTTATATATATATATAATATATATATATTCAAAGTACAAACATGGTTTTGAATCAAACTTAAATCTATATAAAAAAATGAGCAGTACTTTATTTTCATTATCTTAAAGTTGTGTTGCCTAACTTTTTACCAATTTTAATTTTTTTTAATTATAAAACTTGGAAATCACCGAACCAAAAAATTCCTAAAACGAACTCCATCTAATTTCCCACAAATTTTATTGAATTTAATCGATTTTTTTGAAAATTAATCACAGGTTCATGTTTGGCATGAAGTTATTTGAAAAAAAATGAATTCGTTCGAATTGCTTTGAGATTTGGCGAATTTCGAATCTGAAGGTTTAAATTCGTCAAACTAGGTGACTTTGTATACGAGTCCAAGAAGAGAGTTGTAATACAAAAATAGAATAATATATGACATCCATATGTTGAATGTACTCTCTTAAATGAAGGTATAAGGTGGGATAACCCGAGGTCTCAACCGGTGGTGGTTTAAGGATGACCACCAACACTGGAACGCTTAGTGCAGTTCCTAGAACTCTTCCAAATCTGGCTAAAAGTTGAAGTCTTCTTCCAGAGGAAGTGCTCCCAAATTTTTTGTGAAAAGGAAGACCTTTGGGTCTCAACCTGGAATTCTTTGTTCAGTTCCTAGAACTCTTCCAAATCTGGTAAGAAGCTAAAGTCTTATGCTAGAGGAAGTGTCTCTAATGCTTTGAAAAGGGAGACCATTAACCTGTAGAAAAAGGGAGAACCTTCACTTGAAAAGGGAGGTCTCAACCTGTAGTGTTTTAAGGAAGGCCACCAACCATATGAAATCTCATGGGCTTCTCTGTCTCCGGATACAACTCTGAACATGGGTATGGTTGTCTGTGGTTGTAGGCTTAGATAAAAAGTTCAAGTTATGGCTCAGGCTCACTTGATTTATCGTTGAAACTGTAGGTTTTAACCCCGTACAAAAATTACCTGCATACGAATTCTAAAACATAGAAAATAAAAAATGCAAGAGAATAACACATAAAACACATATACACAAAGATTTTCCCCTGGATCCCAAAATTGGGGCTACCAGCTTGATTTTTCATTATGTTCATTTCAATGTTACAATACATATTTATACATGCTGAAGCATCCAATACCATGGAATGAAAACCATCGCATCCAAAACCATGGACCAAAAACCATCGCATCCAAAACCATGTGTGAAAACCATGCACAAAACCATAGGTAGGTTCGCCCAACCTAATATAGGGTCCAAAAACATTTTCCCCGGGGCGTTGCCCCGGACCCCTTAGAGGGGGGCTACCTACCCCCCACTCCACAATCGACACAATGAATGGGGGCCTCCACCCTCCTCTAACCCCTCGGTAAACTAGGTGGGCTAGTCGTGGAAAGAATATAACACAACCCAACATTCTCCCACTTGTTGTTTTCTTTCCACAGGGGGCCACAAGAGAGCTTAGTCATTTATCTAGCCCTGCAATTCCCATTGTTTCTCTACACTAAGAGAACTTCTCAGAGCATAGATTTTGTCAATGCATCTGCAGTATTCTTCAAAGTGTCCACCTTTACCAGCAACACCTTTTTGTTTTCTATCATATCCCTCACAAAGTGATACTGAACATCAATGTGCTTTGTCTTTGAATGATAAGCAGGGTTATTTTCCAAGAAATTGCACTTTAGCTGCCATAGTCTATCCTTATAGCTCCCTGTACTAACCCCATACTTGAACACAATCTCTGCAACCAAACTACTTCCTTGCTTCCATGAGTGGCTACCATGTATTTTGCCCCTGTAGCTGATAGAGCCACTACAGATTGTTTCTTACTCATCCAACTGACTGCACCTCCAAATAGGTTATACATATACCTGCTTGTAGATCTTCTCTTATCCAGATCTCTAGCCCAGTTTGTATCAACAAAGCCACGAATATCCAACACTCTGTCCAATCCTAATCTTTCTTGGTAGCACAAGCCATAATCACTAGTGCCATGCAAATACCTGAAAACCCGCTTCATTGTTGTCCAGTGCTCCTTCCCTAGTTTTGACATAAACCTGCTCAATACTCCCTGATCTGAATTGGATCCTTAAACATTTTCATGATTGTTTCAAATTATGTCAGGCTTCAAAATCTTATGAATAACCAGCTTATCAGAAATGACCTCTGGACAATGGAAATCTGTGGTCAGCACGGAACAATGAGGACCCTCGGTCAAAGCACGCTGACCGTCTGCCCATGGAGACCGGCATGGATGCAAATTGGCAATCGGAAGCCCGGATTCGGAAACGGAGGCAGTTTCTGATACACCCAAATCGCGTATCGCAGGGCAAAACCATTGAGAAGGAAAGCCCTGAGCACTTGGTCACGAGGAAAACAGGAAACCATGCGAAAACCATTAGAAGGCAGGTCCCGTGCCCAAAACCAGCACGATATCGCATGCACTTCGAGCAGTAAGCGGGTTTGGCCGAGTTCAGTGTGATGCCATACACTGGGTCACACGTGTCCAACGGATGAGAGAGAAAACTGCTTACATCGCGTGAGTAACAGTCGAGCAACTTACCCGCGCAATATAGATGGAGACCATAGGATTTGGAGGCTCCAGATCAACAGCAGAGGATCAACCCGATGGATGACTGGATTCGACAGGGAAATAGTCTGAGGCATATAAAGAGTTGAGGTCCAGCATGACCGATGAGCTGGCAGAAGAATCAGTTTCGTGGGCAAATCCTGGAGTAACGGAAATAACGACTGTTCAAAGAAGACTGACACTTAGTTCGTAAGGCGACAAGTGGCCACCTCTCTGTGTAGCGTTACACAGCGATGATGATGCAGAGTAGGGGAATTCCAATAGATAGAGGTAAGCAATCCAAAGAGCCGGGAAGAGGAAACAAACAGTCAGGGAGCAGATCGGCTTTAAGCCACGAACAGACAAAGAGCAGAGAGGGAATAGAAGTAGAGAAAGAAGCGAATTACAGAGAATAGAAAAGCCAAGCTGACCTGCATAGCAAAGGCAGCATCGAGCAGACATAACAGAGAGAATCTGTGAACTCCAGAGAAGGCTTGAGAGGTTCAAGCAACTCCTCTGTGTATACCTGTCTGGTACTGAGTACCAAATTGGGCTCATACCATCGAGACCAGTTGAGGTTGGGATTCAATAAGGGGGAGTTTGTGTACTCTGGGGGATCCAAGTACAACCCTACTGATCATCATCTGTTAAGTGAGACTCAAATTGAGCTCCTTATTGTAAAAATTCTGCTTTAAAAAAAAATAAAAAAGGCCACCACTGAAGCTGGATCAAGAGACATAGCCCAGGAGGATTGGGTGAACTCCTTATTAAATTTGTTGTGTTCTATATTTGCTTACTGTGTTTCTCTTACTATTTCAAGTGTCTGTGTATTTTGCAATCTTATTGATCTGTTGCTTAAAATAACATAGACACACCCCAACACATGGGTCTGTAATACTTTCATTAATTAACTGAGATCATTCACGAGTGATTTTTAAATCAAGTGGTATCAGAGCTCCTAGGTTGTTTAAGGTTAGACAAGCTTGTGCTGGATTTTGCTGTTGAATGCTAACTAGATCAAAGCTTAAATTAGGAGAAGGAGAGTTGGTTGAGACTAATCTAAAAATTGGAAGAGTCTATCCTCAAAAGAAAATGTCAGAGGAAAGTCCCTTGGGGCCAGATCCTCAATTTATAGATAGTTTCCTGGCCATGAGGTCCATGGTAGAGGAAATGTAAAAGGACTTTAGGAAACATAAAGATGAAGATTCATCAGGCTCCAAACAAGATAAAGAAGAAGAAGAATCTCTCCTCCATGACCACTCAAAAGGAAAAGGGAAAGAAGAAAGCTTTCTCACACCTCCTAATAATCTTGAACATAAAAAGAAGACATCTTTGATTAATCTAGATGTTAAATTTGGTTTACCCATATATGATGGAGAGCTGAATGCAGAGAAGCTGGATAATTGGATCAGACAAATTGATGTTTATTGCAGAGTGCAGAGTATCGACTCAGACAAGAGTAATATTTAGCTAGCCAGCCTATGCCTTGGAGGCACTGCCTTGGTATGGTGGGAAGGCAGGACCCAAGCTGACATGAAGAAACATGGTAAGATTCTTTCTGTCTAGAGTGAATTTGTTTCTGTAATCAAAAAATAGTTCTATCCACTAACTTACATGCAACAAGACATGATGAGCTGGCAAACTCTTTGCTAATTGAAAGGGAAAAATGTACAGGGTTACACTCAAGAATTTAGGAAGAGAGCTTTGATTCTAGGAATTTCATTAGACTCACTTGAGACTCTATTGAAGTACATAGGGGGTCTACATAGCTACATGAGGCACACTATCCTCATGTTTAATCCCACTAGTATAGATGAGGTATCTGTTCAAGCTACGCATCTAGAAGCTAGAGGAAAGAATGGGAACCCAGAAGTTGGAGGATCATCCAAGCCCATTGAAAGCAAGAATAAGGAGAAAAGAAAACAGAAATGGAAAGAAAGGAAGGCCAATACTGCACAAAAGACAAAGTCTTCATGGACTCACTGTAAAAAGGATGGGCATGATGATGAGCATTGTTGGATTCTGCATCCGGAGCTGAGACCTAAGAAGTTCGAGGGCAAGAAGAAGAAGACTGTGGCAACTATTCAGAAAGATTTGGGGTCGGACTCAGGAGATGAAACAACCATTGTAGTCGTAATTATAAAAGGTTGTCCACTTTAGAGAATGTAGAAATCAAGAAGCAGGTGCAAGAGTTTCTCGAAAAGGGGTTCATCAGACCTAGCACATCACCATGTGGGTCGCCAATCGTTTTGGTGAGAAATAAAGATGGCTCATGGAGAATGTGCATTGATTACTGAGCACTGAATAAGATAATGATAAAAAATCATTATCCCCTTCCTCGCATAGATGATCTATTAGATCAGTTAAAGGAAGCTGTTTATTTTTCCAAGTTAGACTTGCATAGTGGGTACCACCAGGTCAGAGTTGCAGAACAAGATGCATGGAAGACTGCTTTCAAAACAAATCAGGGATTGTATGAGTTGCTGGTTATGCCTTTTGGCTTAACTAATGCTCTTGCTACTTTCATGAGAATAATGAATGATGTACTCAGACCTTTTCTTGATGATTTTGTTATTATATTTGAATGACATTCTTATATTTAGCAAAACGTGGGAAGAACATTTAAAGCATGTTAAGCAGACATTAGATGTTTTGAAAAGAGAAAAGCTTTATGTTAAACTCTCAAAATGTGAATTTGGAAAAACATCTTTGAATTATTTGGGACATATAGTAGGGGGTGGTGAATTGAAGATAGATCCCTCTAAGGTGGCAGTCATTGTAAACTCGCCTAAGCCCAAATCTGCTACAGAAGTTAGAAGCTTCATAGGAGCAGCACAATATTGGAGAAAGTTCATTTCTAACTTTTCCTTAATTGCAGCTCCTTTACATGCTTTGACAGGATTGAACAAGGTGTTTTAGTGGGGAGGCAAACAGCAGAAATCCTTCGACACCTTGAAAGAAAAGATTAGTACAGCACCAGTACTAGCACTGCCCAATCTTCAAAGACTGTTTGAGATCCAAACAGATGCCAATGACTATGGCATGGGAGCAGTGTTGATACAGCATGGTAAACCCATATGTTATCATTCTGAGACATTTAATTCTGCAGTAGTTAACTATCCAACATATGATAAAGAATTGCATGCATTAGTACAGAGTGTGAAAAAGTGGAAACATTATTTAATGGGCAAAGAGACAATTATCCATACTGATCATCAACCACTTCAATATCTACACTCCCAAACTAAATTGCAGCAATCAAGACACTATAGGTGGATTGGTTTTCTACAACAATTTCATTTAGTCATCAGATATAAAAAGGGCATACACAATAAAGTTGCAGATATGTTATCTAGACCTATTATAAATGCATCCACTATACTTAAGCATAATTCAGTACTGCATGAGAACTACATTGAACAATATGCTCAAGATATAGATTTCAAAGATGTATATGCAACTTTAAGTCAAGGCAAATGAGTAGAAGAATTGGATTATCATGTTAAGGAC